>PVKM010000598.1:0-101072 GCA_004027735.1 Carollia perspicillata
TAACTCTAAACATTCCAACATATGAATCATAGGGGTACCAGAAAGAGAAGAGGAAGAGCAAGAAATTGAAAACTTATTTGAAAAAACAATGAAGGAAAACTGCCACAATCTGGCAAAGGAAACAGACATATAAGTCCAGGAACCTCAGAGAGTCCCAAAGAAGTTGGACCCGAGGAGGAACACACCAAGACATATCATAATTAAATTACCCAAGATTAAAAATAAAGAGAACATCTTAAAAGCAGCAAGAGAAAAGGAGACAGTTACCTACAAAGAAGTTCCCATAACACTATGAGCTGATTTCTCAAAAGAAACCTTACAGGAAAGAGGGGGCTGGAAAGAAGTATTCAAAGCATGAAAGGCAAGGACCTACATCCAAGATTACTCTATCCAGCAAAGCTATCATTTATAATGGAAGGGCAGATAAAGTGCTTCCCAGACAAGGTCAAGATAAAGGAGTTCATCATCACCAAGCCCTTATCATATGAAATGTTAAAGAGACCTTTCTAAGAAATAGAAGATGATCAAAAACTATGATAGTAAAATGACAATAAACTCACAACTATCAACAACTGAACCTAAAAGAACAAAAACAAACTAAGAAAATAACTAGAACAGGAACAGAATCATAGAAATGATGAGCACATAGAAGGTTATCAGTGGGGATCGGGACGGGGGACAGTGGGGAAAAAGGTACAGGGAATAAGAAGCATAAATGTAGGTACAAAATAGACAGTCGGAGGTTAAGAATAGTATAGGAAATGGAGAAGCCAAAGAACTTATATATACAATACATGGACATGAACTAAGGGGTGGGGAATACTGGAGGGAATGAGGGTACCAGATGAAGGGAGATAAAGGGGAGAAAAAAATGGAACAACTGAATAGCATAATCAATAAAATATACTTTAAAAAAGCAGACATATTATTCCTACTGAAATATGGGGAAAGTAAAATAGAAAGATTGAATAAACTTCATTTAACATGGGCACTTATAAATACTTAAAAACTATGGAAGAAAATCACAAATAATTGGGCCACTATTCCCTCTTCCTCTGCACATGGGTTGTATCAGTAAATCAATCAGGCACACTTTGGTATATAGCCTTCACGTGGCCTCAGAACGCTCAAGGCATAGCTCTGGGCTTCCACTACCACATAATCAGTAACAGAGCTGTTGTTACTCCAGTAACAACAAATTTTCCATCTCTGGTTTAGGGTTAATTATTCTCAACAAACTACAGCACCTTTAAAATTATTTTAGCTTTGGGAAAAAAATAATGGTGTATAGCATTCTTTTTTTAAAACTAAGTATAGTTGACATACAATATTATATTAGTTACAGGTATATAATATAGTGATTCAACATTTATATATCTTATGATGTGATCACCATAGTAAGTCTAGTAACCATTTGTTGCCAGGCAAAATTAATACATGACTGACTATATTCCCTGTGTTGCACACTACATCCCTATGAGTTCTTATTTTATAACTGGGCATTTGTAATCCCTCCACCTTTTTCACTACCCTCTTGCCCCTCCCCTCTGGCAACCATCAGTTTGTTTTCTGTATCTATGAGTCTGTTTCTATTTTATTCTGGTTGTTCATTTTTTAAGATTCCACATATATGTGTAAAATTATATGGTATTTGTCTTTCTCTGACTTATTTTCCATAGCATAACACCATCTAGGCCCATCCATGTTGTTGCAAATGGCAATATTTCACTTTTTATGACTCAGTAATACTCCATTGTGTGTGTGTGTGTGTGTGTGTGTGTGTGTGTGTGTGTGTGTGTATCCCACATCTTTTTCCATTTATCTATTGATGGACACCTAGGTTGCTTCTGTATCTTGATTACTGTAAATAATGCTGCAATAAATATAAGAGAGCACCTACCTTTTCGAATTCATGTTTTTGTTTTCTTTAGAAAAATACCCAGAAGTGAAATTGCTGGGTTGTATGGTAGATCTATTTTTAAGTTTTGAGGAACCTCCATATTATTTTCCATGGTGGCTGCATCAATTTGCAAACCCACCAACAATGTGCAGTAGTTCCCTTTTCTCCACATCTTCACCAACTCTTGTTGTTTGTGATCTGAAGCATTCTTAATCCTAGGCCTATTACCTTACAAATTTGTGATTTTTCACAAGACAGAATAAGAGAAAGACTGACGGGGTAGTTCTGGGCAGTCATTAGTACCAGGAAAAAATCCAAAGCATACAAGCAAAAGGAGCCTGATCTTAGAATAAGGAGGAAGAAGAAGAGGAAGACAGTTACAGTCACTTAAGTAACTGTTAAAATCGTATTTGTCACCCATTGTATTAAGCTAATTCTTCCAGTTAATGTCTGGCACTGATTTCATGATAAGCCTGTGTTTTATGTCTTCATACTACCTATTTGTTAAACATCAGTGTTAGATTCTGATATTGTAAGTACATATTTGGACTCCCTATGTTTGAAACACATTAAAAAAGTAGATAAAATTTTAGGAGAGGTTGTGGGTAAAATGGTGGCATAGGAGTACCAAGTTTTCCCATCCTTCCAAAAAGATCAAGGATTTGGACAGCTATCCACGCACCAAATCAACTCGGCAAGATCTCTAAAGGGCACTCAGGAAGTTTTAGCAACACAGTGAAATAAAACAAACAATAACCACACAAGAAGAGAATGAAAACAAATTTCATTTTGCCTACATCATTCCATCCCCCAAGCACCAAGAAGGAACTTCCCCGGTAGAAAGAGTTACTCTCACCAGGCAAGAAAGAGCAGGGTGAGCGATTAGCTTTTCCATCTTCTTGGGACACTGCATGAAGGTACTGCTTCAGTTTCAACCTGCCCAGACCAGCAAACCTGATACTATAGAGACAGCTATGTGTAAGGAAGAAGAGCAGAGGCTATTACTAATAGATAAGCAGGAGGAGTGATGTAGGTTCACAGAGAACTGCTCTGCAGTCAAACTCAGCAGATTTTGGCTTGCTGATAAAGCCAAAAGCCAGCAGTCTCCAAGGGTCTCCCCAGCAGATTTCACCAGATTCTGCCCCCCAGGAATTAGCTAACAATAGCCCACTGCACACGCACAAGTATATGACACTAGATTCCTGAGTCCCTCTCCCTGTCCTTTGACAGCCCAGTGGCACAATCACAGCCAACTTGGACTTCTGTAGCTACATGTGTGCAAGACACCTGCCTAGACCCAGCTGGCTGACCCACACTGCTGTGGTCAGGACTAGCCCCTCCAGTTATGCACCTGCATGCCACTGGTCTGACACCTACTAACAGCCTCCAGTGTAGTCCCCAACCTGGGGGAGTACATGCATTTATAGATGAGCACACAAGTAGCGAGGGCCCTACAGCAGCTTGTGGGCACAGTTCAGACCCTGCCTGTCACTAGTTGGCACCATGGTGCTCACGCGTAGTTAGCCACTCCAGCTGTGTGCCTACATACCCCCAGCCCAAACCCTATGGCCAGCCTTCCCTGGAATGTACACAACCAGCATAAGAGTGGGAAGCCACTGGAGAGCACACTGACAGAGCCTCTGCAGTTGCCAGTAAGCCTATAATTGGCTCTAGCCCTTGCTACCTGCTCTGGTTCCATCACTATGTGTATGTTTACAGCTGGTCCCACCACTACAAAAACACATACAGCTGACCCTGCGGCCAAGTGTGTGCATACCACTGGCTCCAGTGTCCATCACTGCCTGCCCTGGTCCCTAGCTGCCAGACCTGGAAAGCCAATGAGAGTACCAACAGCCCTTGCTGCCACTGTAGACCTCCTATAGTGCTCAGCAGGACAACACAGTTGTCAATGCTATGGATCCCAGTGGCCTGAACCAAAGAGATATCATGCCCTTGCTGGACTTTGTACTGCTACATATCCTATACTTGCACCCTGCACCACTAGTACCAAGGGTACAACATGATCCAGCATGCCCCTACCGATAGGTGAAAGGCTGCCCTTAACCAAAGTCAGTCTGTAATACCTGGAAGAGGTAACTGCTTCTCCAAATAAGCAGATACCTTTAAAAGGCTACAGGGATCATGAAAAATAATGGGAAAATGTCTCCACCAAAGGAATACAATAAACTTCCAGTAACTGGCCCCAAAGAAATGGAGATCCAGAAATTACCCAACAAAGAATTCAAAATAATTGTTACACAGTTGCTCAGAGAGCTACAAAAGAAGATAGATAAACAATTTTACCTCTACATGAAAACAAAAGAACAAAATGAAAAGTTCAATATATAAATAGAAAACACAAAAAGTACCAACCAAAAATTTGGGAGCCGAATAATACATTGACTGCACTGAAGAATTTAGCAGAGACCTTCACCAGTGGACTTGAACAAGCAGAACATGCATCTAGAAGACAGATCAATCGAAATGTTCTAATCAGAGAAGCAAAAATAACACAGAATGAAAAGGACTGAAGAAACGCTATGGTAATCATGGGACATCACCAAATAAAATAATATATGCATCACTGGCGTCCTAAAAGGGGAAGACAGAGAAAATGGGGTAGAAAGCTTATTTAAAGAAATAATAAATACAAACTTCCCAAATCTGGGGAGACATTTGGACATACAAGTTCACAATGCTAAATTTCAATACAATATAATCTCCTCCAAGACAATAATTTTAAAAAACTGGCCAAAACCAAAGACAAAGAGAATTTTAAAAGCAATAAGAGCAAAAAATGCTTTCGTACAAGGGAGCCCATATAAAACTATCAATGGATTTCTCAGCACAGACCTTGTAAGCCAGAAGAGAATGGGATGATATATTCAAAGTGCTAAAAGAAAGAAACTGCCAACCATGAAACTTTACTCAGTAAATTTGCTCTTCAGAATTGAAGGTGAAATAAAGACTTTCCCTAGTAAACAAAAACTGAGGGACTTCATCATTACTAATCATGCCTAATGAGAAATGCTAAAGGGAGTTCTTCAACCTGAAAGAAATTTTAAAAGAAAGAAAGAAGGATACATGCTACTCGTAACATGAAAACATTGGAACATATGCAACACACTGGTAAAAGCAAGCGTACGGCCAGATTCAGAATACCCTAATACTGCAACATGGTGATGTGTCAACTACTTAACTCTATATAAAGATTAAAGTACTAAAAATAGTTACAGCTTTGACAATTTGTTAAAGTATACACAACACAAAAAGATACACGAACGGTGATATAAAAAACATAAGTCGAACTGTTATCAGAGTTAAATAAACTGTTATATACATAAGATATTTTTATGTGAGCTTCATGGTAACTGTATAGTAAAAACCTACAACTGAAATACAAAAAGATAAAGAGAAGGTACTCAAAGAATAACACTACAGAAAACCACAAATCCACAAAAATAGGCAGCAAGGGAAAAAAAGATTTATTGAACTGAATAACAGCCAGAAAACAATATGATGACACCAATAAGACCTTACCTATCAATAATTATTCTGAATGTAAAAACTGAATTCTCCAATCAAAAGCCATAGAGGGCCTGGTGAACAAAGTACAAGATCCAACTATGTGCTGCCAGTAGGAGACTCACTGTAGCTTTACGGACACGAAGAGACTCAGAGATAAGGGATGGCAAAAGATACAGCATGCAAATGGAAACCAAGAGAGAGCAGGTTAGTTATATCAGACAAAACAGGTTTTAACTCAAAAACTTTAATAAGAGACAAAGATGGTCATTACATAATGATGAGGAAGTTAATTGATCAAGAAGATATAACAATCATAAATATACTCATATATGCCTTCAATATCAGAGCACCTACATATATTAAGCAAATACTACAGGGCTCTACGAAGAAATAAAGGGTATATAATACACAGGGAACTTCAACAGCCCATTTTCAACAATAGATCATCCAAACAGAAAATCAGAAATGAAACAATGGACTTGAACCAAGTGGAACTAACAGATATTTACAGAAGATCCCTTCCAATCGCAACAGAATACACATTATTCTAAAGCACAAAGGAAACATTTTGTGCCTTATACAGGATACTTCCATATGATAGGTCACAAAACAAATCTTAACAAATTTTAGGTTGAAATCATACCAAGTATCTTTTCCAACCACAATGGTATGAAACTAGAAATCAGTAACAGTAGGAAAGCCGAAATATTCACAAATATGTGAAGATGAAATAATATGTTCCTCAATAACCATGGGGCAAAGAATAAATCAAAAGGCAAATCAAGAAATATCTTGAAACAATAACGGAACCATATCAAAATCTAGGGGCCCTAGCCATGTACTTAAGTTGGTTAAAGCGTCAACCCAAATACCAAGGTTGCACGTTTAATCCTCAGGTGGGGCACATACAACAAGCAACCAATGGCATAAATAGGTAGAACAACAAGTCAGTGTTTTGCTCTCACTTTCTTTCTTCTCCTCTCTCTAAAATCAATAGATACAAATTTAAAAAATATTTTTAAAAACCTACAGGATGCTGCAAAAACAGTTCAAAGTAGGAGGTTCATGGAGATGAACACATTAAGAAACAAGGTGGATCTAAAAATAACAACAACCAAAAAACCCTTAAACCTTTAACCGGAAGGAAATAGAAAAAGAAAAACAAATTAAGCACAAAGTGGGCAAAAGGAAGAAAATAACAAGTATTAGAGCAGAAATAAATGAAATAAATACAAGAAAAATAATATAAATGGTCAATGAAATCAAGGGATTTTTTAAAAGATAAAACTGACAAAACCTTAGCTAGATTACTTTAGCGTGTGGAAGAAAGGGAACCATACTTTGTTGTTGGTGGGAGTGTAAACTGGTATAGCTACTATGGCAATCAGCATGGAGTTTCCTCAAAAATTAAAAGTAGAACTACTATATGATCCTGCAATCCCATTTCTGCGTATTTATCTGAAGGAAGTAAAAACAGGATCCAGAATGGATACTTGCATCCCCAAGTGCATTGTAGCACTATTCACAATAGCCAAGATAGGGCAACTTGAAATTTTATTATCCTGTGTGTCCTCATACTGCCTATATGAGATGTTTTTCATATCTGAGATGAACCTTCAAGAGCATATTTGAACTCCCCTGGTGTTCTGGGGCAAAGAGCTAGTAAGTGAAATTGATTCTGTGCAGGTGAGGGATGTACTACAACTTTAGCGGAAACTTTCCTAGCTATTCCAAAATAGAGAACTATTGATATTGACACTAAATGGAGTTGCTCGTCAGCCTCTTAATGTCTTAAGTAAGTGCTTAATTTGGAATAGAGAAACAATATTTTTTTAAAAAGTGCTTTTGTAGCAACTATAAACTATCACCCATTTTAACAGAGCTCCAATAATAGCACATAGGCATGTCAGGTTGCATCTGTGTAACATCTATCTATGTTATACTAATGATATAGAGTGGGTGAAAAAGAGAGCCCCCGGAAAGAGAATGGCCTTAGCCAAAATTTCAGACAGAAACCATTAGGTAGACTTATGTATCTTTCAAGTACAGTTTTCAGTTGGGATGGGAACATGAAATTCCATTGAAAGTAGCTTAATTTTTATATATAAGGTTTTGTGCATAACATGCACCAGTGAATATTTTCAGAAGCATTTCACCGAGGCACCATTTTTTTCTAAAATTGGTATGACATAAATATATGTGTGTATACATGCCCTACGAAGATGGCGGTATAGGCAGATGTGACTGGCCTCTTCACACAACCACATCAAAATTACAACTACAATATAGAACAACCATCACTCAGGAATGTCAGAAATCGAGCTGAATGGAAGTCTGACAACCACGAAATCCAGTTAAGTGGAAGTCTGACAACTACGGAATTAAAGAAACCACATCCATCCAGACCGGTAGGAGGGGCGCAGACACAAAACAGGCTGGTCCCACACCCACATAGATAAAAATATGGGAGGGCTATCTCTGGAGCAAGGAGTCCAGACCCAAACCAGGCTGCCCAGCCCAGGGTTCCAGTACCAGGAAAATAAGTCCCCACAACTGGCTTTAAAAACCAGTGGGGATTGAGTCAGTGGAAGAAACTCCTGGAGCCCCAAGTAGTTCCTCTTAAAGAACCCACACATGGACTCACCTATTCAGACTCACTCCCTCTGAGCTCCAGCACTGGGGCAGCAGCTTGAAAGGCACCAGTGGTATACATGGAGAAACTGAAGTGTCAGGCGTCAAGGCCAGCAGAGGCCACTGTCCCTTTACTAAACCTTCCCCCAGAGAGCTGGCAAGCTGGTGCTATACCTGAGACTCCATCACCTTGAATACCCAGCTTGGGTGACTGGGGAGACTAAGCCATTGGACCCTAATAGGACACCTACTATATTAGGCCACACTACCAAGACACAGAGTCAAAAGCAGCTCTACCTAATACATAGAAACAAACACAGGGAGGCTGCCAAAACGAGGAGACGAAGAAACATGACCCAAATGAAACAACAGATCAAAACTCCAGAAAAAGAGCTAAACGAAATGGAGGTAAGCAATCTATCAGATACAGGGTTCAAAACACTGGTTATAAGGATGCTCAAAGAACTTAGTGAGGATCTCAGCAGCATAAATAAGACCCAGTCAGAAACAGAGGATACACTAATTGAAATAAAAAACACTTTGCAGGGAAACAACAGCAGAGTAGATGAATCTGAGAATCAAACCAGTGACTTGGAACATAAAGAAGCAAAAAACAACCACACAGAACCAGAAGAAGAAAAAAGAATTTAAAAAAATGAGGATAGTATAAACAGCCTCTGGAACAACTTCAAGAGGTCCAACATTCCCATCATAGGGGTACCGGTAGGAGAAGAGAAAGAATAAGAAATTGGAAATCTGTCTGAAAAAATAGTGTCTTTCTGTTTGAAAGAAATCTTTCCTAGTTTGGTGAAGGAAATAGACATGCAAGACCAGGAAGCACAGAGAGTTCTAATTATGATGGATGTATAGAAGACCACTCCAAGACACACCATAATTAAAAAGCCCAAAGATTAAAGATAAAAAAAAGGATTAAAAAAGATTAAAAATAAAGAGAGACTCTTAACAGCAGCAAGAGAAAAGAAGTTAGTTACCAGATGTTGGCCAGATGGGAGGGGGTACAGGGAGAATGGGTGAAGAGGTGAGATAATTATGACGTACAAATAGGTAGTTACAGAATAGCCACAGGCATATAAAGTACAGTATAGGAAATGGAGTAGCCAAAGAACTTATACACATGACCCTGGATGTGAACAGTGGTGGGGGGGTTGCCTGAGGGAGTAGGAGGTGCTGAGTGGAGGAGGTCAAAGGGGGAAAAAATTTACAGCAAAAATCTGAATATTTTACATGACTTGGATTTTTAAATATATTTTACATTTTAGTATGTAAATATTAATGTTGAACCACTGGAAATTTGTAACACATCGGTTGGATAGGAGTTTAAACACATTGCCATTGTATCCATTGTCTTCACTTTGTCCAAAGACTATCATCAAGTAAACAATAAAATGTATTGTCAGTTGCTTTAAAAAAAACCCATAGAGTTATAGTTCTACATGTCAGAACTTTGAAATGAGTTGTATAGGGCTAAAATCAAAGTACTAACAGGTCTGTTTCCTTCTGGGAGCTTCAAAGCGTTCCTGGCTTCTTTCCATTTCCAAAGACTATGAATATTCTCTGGTTCCTGACCACTGACCATGCTACTCCAATCTCTCTTTTGTTGTCCCATTGCCACCCTCTCTCCTCTTAACCCTTTTGCTTCCCTCTTATAAAAACTCTTGTGATTACATTGAGGGGTTATCCACATAATTCAAGAAAATTGCCCCATCTCAAAATCTTTAACTTAATCATATCTGCAAGTCCCTTTTGCCAAGTAAGGTAACATTTTTTAGGTTTTAGAAATTAGGATGTAGCTATTTTGGGAGGGAGCATTATTCAGCCTGACTCTCTATTATATAGCCTACTACTGCTATAAACATTGATGTACAGGTTTTTGGGTGAATATAGTTTTCACTTCTATTTGGGTAAACAACTAGGAATAGGATAGCTAGTCTGCATGAACATGCATGTTTAACTTTTTCAGAAACTTCCAAATTGTGTTCCAATGTAGCTGGTTGTACCCCTTAGGTCCTTTCTGAAGCATACCCATTGCATAAACAAAGAAAAAGTGTTCATTAAAAAAAGTGGAAGAGATACTTTTGGGTTAGACAATACTGTTTACCAAAGTGATAGGATAAATTATCAATAGAGAAAGACACAGAAATAAAAATAGAAAAACACATTTAAGGTTCTAGATAGTTTTAAATAACTTTTTTAGATTTCATTTATTTATTGTTAGAGGGAGAGTAAGGGAAGGAGAAAAGGAGGGAGAGAAACAACAATGTGTGAGAGAAACAACCATCAGTTGCCTCTCACACGCCCTCAACTGGGAAACTGGCCCGCATCCCAGGCATGTGCCCTGACTGGGAGTTGAACCTGTGACGTTTTGGTTCACAGGACAGCACTCAACCTACTGAGCCATACCAGCCAGGACAAGAATCCAGACAGTTTTAAAGGGCCCAAAATATATATAGTAATTCCAGAAATTACTTAGCAAATAATAGAGGGATAATATTGAATCAATAATTGCTGAATATTTTCCAGAATTAAGGAGATACTTAAATCCACAGATTGATAATGCGTAAGTAGAATGAAGAGAGTCACACCTAGACACATCATGATGAAAATGTGGGACATTAAAGATAAAGAGTAAATCTTAAACCTATCAGGAAGAATAAACAGATTGATTAAAAGAATAAAAATTAAGATTGAGAGCAGGCATTTCAACAACAATAGCAGAGGCCAGACAATAATAAATAAAAAATTTACAATTTTAAAATGTGAAATACTGGGATAAAAACTGTTTCATTATTTAGATATTATGGGGGCATAAAGAATGTTAGAAAATTAATATGGTCCATTTTAAATAGTACCCCAATAGCACATTTAGCCACTCTGAGGAATGAGGCTTACGTAGAAAATCTAGAAGGGAGCTGACGTCAGGCTCCAGAAGCCTGCACAGAAAAATGATAAAGTAGGGACACTTCCACTGAAAAGACTCGGCGGAAGCTGTAAATTAGATAATCACTTTACATGATTTTTGCTTGTCAGTCTGTACTAGTTATAAACATGTATAAAGAAATTGGTTTCTAGCTAAAGAAATTAGTTTCCAGACCTTTTCTCCCAAAACCTCTCTCGTACTCCCCAAAGCCCACTCTTAAGTGTTTTGGTCTGCAATTGTAGAACCACATTTTTCAAATTTGACCCACGTTCAAAATAAGAAATATATTTTACAACCCAGAAATCACTTGCTCAGGCACATAAACATCTGAAATCAATGTTTCAGTAATAGTAATTACATTATTACATGCAAACACTGACATTTTTCTGTTCTATTTAACTTGGAAAAAATGCTCATTGCGACTTACTCAACTGCTTTCCTGACACACCAAATGGCATCAGCCTGCAGACTGACAATGATGCAGAAATTTTCTATGTGTGTACAAACATGTATATAAATCTGTTATATAAAAATGAAACTAGGCCATACAAATTATATATCTGTGACATTACTGTCTTTATTTATATTACTTTTTACTTTAGTTGTTAATACCCTTAGTGTCACTAGAGTTAAAACATAGCTATATGCTCATTTGTATACTTTCCTAATTGACTAGTCTATTTTAAAGATCTTATTTATTTATTTTTTATAGAGGGGAAGGGAGGGAGAGAAACATCAATGTGTGGTTCCCTCTCAAGTGCCCCCTACTAAGGACCTGGCCCACAACCCAGGCATATGCCCTGACTGGGAATCACACCAGTGACCCTTTGGTTTGCAGGCCAGCACTCAGTCCACTGAGCCACACCAGCCAGAGCCGATTAGTCTATTTTAGAAAAAATAATTTATTCTCTAAAATGGTCTTCTATGCTACAGAATGGAATCATCTGATGTAGTAGTAGCATTCTTGTATGTCACAGATCAATGAGGTATTTTTAAAACCTTCCCTAAGAAATGCTACAATTTCATATACAGAACTTCCTGTCAAACAGGCCAAGCTGTCCACATCATACTAATTCACTAAAGTGGAATTTGAGGGTGGAGGTGTCACTGCTTGAGTTAGGAGTAATGTCAAGATGTCCTTCCTTTATGCCTAGGCTATGCCCTTTAATGTATGCTTGTTGAACTAGACTGTTCACTTACTAGTTTTGTTATGTGAAGTTCTGTGAATTTAATCACAGATCTCCCTCTGTTTTTCGTAAGAGCAAAGTATGACAAAGTGTTTCCAGTCTTTAAAACATGCAAATAAAACATACAAAAAAGTTCTACTGAGGTTATGGTATAATTTTGTAATAATTCCCAGATTCTAAGTAAAATATAAATCTAATTTTATTTAAAAATATATATCTAAGAATTTGAAACTGTAACATTTGGTAACTAACAATAGTTTAACTAAGGTAGGACACTGATGAAAAACAAATAGGATATGTAGCTTACAACTTTTAACTAATTTTTTAAAACTTTTTATTTTGAAATGGTTTCAGACTTACAGAAAAGCTACAAAATAGCACAAACCACTCAGTCCCAATGCCAAGATCCTGGTTTCTAAATATCATTCTCCAATAAAAGTAAAAATAATAAATTGTAGGGCTATGGCAGGGAAAATATGACAAAGCAAAAAGCAAGAAAGTGCTCAGAAACCAAAAAGACAGCAACATATCAAAAGGCCATAGGAGTCCTGACTGGTATAGCTTGGTGGATTGGGCATTGTCCTGCAAACCGAAGGATCACTAGTTTAGTTCCAGGTCAGGGCACATGTCTGAGTTGCAGGCCAGGTCCCTGGTTGGGAGCGCGTGAGAGGCAGCCAATCAACATTTCTCTCGCACATTGATGTTTTTCTCCTTCACTTCCCCTTTCTCTAAAAATAAATGAATAAAATCTGTTTTCTAAAAAAGCCATAGGCGTCTAGGAGATCTCCCACTGGTCAAACTGGAATTATTTGTGTGACATGGGTTAAAAAATTTTTCAGATTACAAACCAAAGAATAAAATGAATATACAATGAGTCCACACAAATATGAGTATGTTAAGACATGGGTTATGTAATTTTATTTGTTGTTTGTTTTACTTATTGTTTTTTGGAGGATGTGTGGGGAGATTTAGAATCATGCATTTGCCATTACTTCCATTATCCAATCTTTTAATCCTTTTGTAAATATTTTCTTTCTTTTTCCCGCATGAAGTTCTGTCAGATTCTTAGTGGTCTGGGGTATGTCTACTCTAGTATTGCAATGATGAATACTGCTTAACGATAATATTGCAACTGGCTAATCATAACTGACTCAATGGCCACTACAATGTAAGGTGAATTCTTATTAAGGTACTTCCACCTTGACATTCAAACAATTTATAAATAATGTGGTATCTAATCAGTGATGATAATACTAGAAGAAAAAATGTTAATTAAAATACAAAATAATGCAAAATCTCATATACAAAAGAAGCTACTTATTTTGTTTAAGGTTCTCTCTCCATTAAGAAAATTATTTTTCTTTAAACCGTTAAGTTTAATAAACTAGTAGTTTATCATATTGCCTATATGAGAGATTTGATGCACAGTCTACACTACTTTTGTCTTCTCTTGAGCTTTGCTTACCAGAACAGAGCTCATGTGAAAAACTTAATGACCATGATATTAAAAATAAAATTCAAATTAAATTACTATCCCTTTAAATACAAATATATTAAAAAACAAGTTTATCTATACTTAACAGAAATTGACTTGGATGGAATACTTGTTTTAATAAAGATAATTCTTTACACTGCTGTGAGTTACTATTTTTTATTCATTTTAATTACATTTTACATTCAGTATTATTTTTGCATTAGTTTCAGTTGTATAGCACATTGGTCAGACAATCATAACACTTCACAAAGTATTCCCCTTGACATTTCCAGTACCCACCTGACACCATAAATAGTTGTTACATTATTATTGACTGTATTCCCTATGCTGTACTTTATATACCTGTGACTCTTTTGAAACTACCAATTTGTACTTAATAATTCCTTCACCTTTTTCACCCAGTCCCTCAATCCCCTCCCCTCTAGCAAATATCAGTTTGTTTTCTATGTATGCGTGCTTGTTTGTGACCTAGTGTTTTTAGAGCTCCATTAGCATCCCTTAAGTATTACTACACCAGTTTTATTTTGAATTGGAGTGCGAGTTGACTAATGGGAATTTGGAACTATTCAGTTTCCATCAGTTAAATATGTGATCTTAAGTAAATTAATTCGGTAATACCTATTATGAAAGGTGTTGAAAGGTTTAATTAGTTTGTAAAATACTTTTTAAAAAAATTTTTACTGATTGACTTTTAAAGAGAGAGGGAGGAAGGAAGAGAGAGAAATATCAACTTGTTGATCCATTTATTTTTGCATTCATGGGTTTATTCTTTTTTATTTTTATTTTTTTTGTTTTTAAAACATTTTATTTATTTATTTTTAGTGATAGGGGAAGGGAGGGAGGAAAAGAGGGAAAGGAACAACAATGTGTGGTTGCCTCTCGAATGCCCCCTGCTAGGGACCTGGCCCCGCAACCCAGGCATGTGCCCCGACTGGGAATCGAACTGGCAACCCTTTGTTTTGCAGTCCGGTGCTCAGTCCACTGAGCAACACCAGTCAGGGCCATGGGTTTATTCTTATATGTGCTCTGATCAGAGCTCGAACCCACAACCTTGGCATATCGGGACAATGCTCTAACTAACTGAGCTACCTAGCTAGGGCCTTAAATACTTTGAAATTAAGAATGAAAAACCTCAATGAAAATAACCACAGATTATAATTTTGCCTAGTACGTATTACTACGCTAACAACCAATGCCAGATCACTCATTGTGGTATCTTATGAAGCTAAGCATATCTACAACAATCTACTGTTATCCTCAATATAAAATACTTTACCAAAAGGTACTGCTGTATCACGCATATGAGAATGTTTAGCCCTTTCTATCAAATACTTTGTATTCTACTGGAGTCTACTTTTTTCTTTTTCTTTTTTTTTAAAGGGTCCATTTCTAAACCCTGATTTTTTAAAATATTTTTATTTATTTTTAGAGAGAGAGGATGGGAAAGAGAAAGAGAGGGAGAGAAACATCAATGTGTGGATGCTTCTCGTGTGTCCCCTACTGCAGGGGACCTGGCCTGCAACCCAGGCATGTGCCCTGACTGGGAATCAAACCACCGACCCTTTGCTTCACAGGCCCACGCTCAATTCACTGAGATATACCAGCCAGGGCTACATTTTTCTTAATATAAAAGTATTTTAGAATGAGCTACTGCTACTTTATGTGATAAAAATGTTTAGTCCTATCATATTTCTATATAATGGTGACTTGCCTTTTAATATTACCCTCAATCACTGCTTCCTTTTTTTAATATTTCCTGGGAGTTACAATCTGTCTATTCATTTCGCAATTGTATCTAAAAGCACTAATAATTTTTAAATTTCTAATGGCTCAAAACATTTCTTACATAATTAAACAGTATATGAAACTAAAGATTTCTCAGCAACAAGACAATTTTACTCTATCTGTGGAAAATTATAACTTAACTACTTAAGCAACTTATAAGAACAAAACCCAGGCAGGTCTGAATTCACTGGCATTCCAATGATGATTACAAAAGCCCCCACCTCCCAATTTTTTTAACTTTCCAAAACACTAGCAAGTTTGATCATACAGTGTCTTATTTCATGTTTTAGATCTGAAGCAAAAAAAAACCACCATGTTCACTTTTTTAACATTTAGCGATTGCCTACAGCTTGCACGGACTGTCCTCTGGTTACCCTAGACACTAGAGAGAGTATGTGGTGACAGAAGAGGAATAAAGAACGGATTTTGACATACCCAGTATCCCCACAGGAGACGATGGCATACAAGTAAGGAACAGTCTCAGGTATCGCTTGTAAAACTGTACATGTCCTTTCATTGGAGATTTTTTTAAATACATTTTATTGATTGTGCCATTACATAGCTGTCCCATTTCTCCCCCTTCATTCCCCTCCACCCTGCACGCCCCCTCCCACCCACACTCCTCCACTTTAGTTCATGTCCATGTATCATAAGTTCTTTAGCTTCTACATTTCCCACACTACTCTTGCCCTCTCCTTGTCTATTTTCTCTCCACCATCTATGCTACTTACTCTCTGTACCTTCTCCACCCCCACTCCTGTTGCTAACCTTCCACATGATCTCCATTTCTGTGGCTCCACTCCTGTTTTAGGTGTCCCCTTAGTCTGCTTTTGTTTCAGGTGTGGATGTTAATAACTGTGAGTTTGCTGTTCTTTCACTGTTCATATTTTTTATCTTCTTTTTCTTAGGTAAGTCCCTTTAACATTTCATATAATAAGGGCTTAGTGATGAACTCCTTGAATGTGACCTTATCTGAGAAGTGCTTTATCTGCCCTTCCATTCTAAAGAAAAGCTTTGCTGGATAGAGCAGTCTTGGATGTAGGTCCTTGCCTTTCATGACTCAGAATACTTCTTTCCAGCCCCTTCTTGCCTGTAAGGTCTCTTTTGAGAAATTAGCTGACAGTCTGATGGGAACTCCTTTCTAGGTGACTGTCCTCTTATCTCTTGCTGCTTCTAGAATTCTCTCCTTCATTTTAATCTTGGCTAATGTAATTATAATGTGCCTTGGTGTGTTCCCCCTTGGATCTACCTTCTTTGGGACTCTCTGAGCTTCTAGGACTTCCCGGAAGTCTATTTCCTTTGCCAGATTGGGGAAGTTCTCCTTTATTATTCATTCACATAAGTTTTCCACTTGTTGCTCTTCCTCTTCCCCTTCTGGTACCCCTATAATTTGGATGTTGGAACATTTAAAGATGTCCTGGAGGTTCCTAAGTCTCTCCTCTTTTTTTTTTTTGAATTCTTGTTTCTTTATTCTTTTCTGTTTGGTTGTTTCTTTCTTCCTTCTGTTCCACTCCATTGATCTGAGTCCCAGTTTTCTTCCCATCACTATTGGTTCCCTGTGCATTTTCCTTCATTTCACTTAGCATAGCCTCATTTGTTCATCTAATTTGCGACCAAAATCAACCAGTTCTGTGAGCATCCTGATCATCAGTGTTTTGAACTGTGCATCTGATAGGTTAGTTATCTCTTGGTTGCTTAAAAGTGTTGGTTCTGGGGCTTTGATTTGTTCTTCTCTTTGAGCCATAATCTTTTGGGGTCAGGTTGGGCCTGTTACGTATGAGTGGCAGAGCCTTAGGTGTTTACCAGGGTGGGGCAACCCAGTGGCTGGGTTGTGACACTGTATGTGGGGGCGGGGTCAGAGAGGGAATAATGGACCTTGCACTACTCTCTGTTGGACCTCAGTCCCCCACCCAAGCAAACTGGGCCCTTCTGGTGCTGATTCTTATGTAGATGGGCTTGTGTACATTCTAGGACCTTGCGGGTCTCTCCAACGGACTTGCCTGTGAGGCTGGGAGTCTCTCCAGGCTCCTTTTCAATCGTTGTTTTTAGGCTTTATTTACAGTTGCTGGGGCCCTGGGCTGTGCTGTCCATTTCACTGCCCGCTCTTGCCTAGTTTATCTCTGTGCAAATGTGTGTCCACAGTCGGCCAACTGACCTACATGCCCTCCTGCTCGTCTCCGCCCCGCCTCTGGGGTCTGCAAGCTCCATGCCACCTATGCTCCCCGGTGCTCCCAGGTCAGATACATTCCTTCCACATTCCCTCTTCATTGTAGATTTTTTAACTATATAGACTAAATCAATATTTAAATTGGCCCAAGCACATCAACACTATTATTTCAAAGCTATGGTTAAAAACAGCCCTGAATTTTCAAGTTCTATTCCTCATGAAGTTTGCAATAAATTTCAGTGGATACATGTCCTTTGTTATTTTGCCTCTGTACTTTGATTAATCAATCACATGAATGGTGTTTCTGACTACTTTCTATTGGATCCTATACTTACTTCTGGGCCCAGTTGTAATGCCACACCCACAAAGCTTACAACAGATTTTATTCATCCTGTATTATAATGTATTCTATCAACTCAGAATTCCTAGGATCTTAGCTCTTCATCTCAACTACAGAGTCAGCTCACCATGTGATCTCTACTCACATGGTGTTACAATGCAAACTTCTTACTGGTAAAAATTCGAATTAAACATGTAAGAATCCTTAAAACTATTAAAAAATTAAAGGTGTCAATTCATGAAAATGTGACTACCTTCAAATTTTCCTTCACTGAAATATATGATCTGTCAATACTATCTCTCATTACTAATATAAATTACTTAACCAAGTTATCCTAATAAAATCTTCAAAGTTCAGTAACCAATTGAATGGGAGGAACTATTTGCAAAGAACACCTACAATAAGAGGTTGATAATCAAAATACATAAAGAACTCACACAACTCAACAACAAAAAAACAAGCAATCCAATTAAAAAATGAGTAGAGGACTTGAACAGACACATTTCTCTGAAGACATACAAGTAAGTGGCCAACAGATGTATGAAAAGATGCTCAACTTTACTAGTTATTAGGAAAATACAAATCAAAATTTCAATGAGATACCACCTCACACCTGTTAGAATGGTTATTATCAACAGGACAAGTAAGTAATAACAAGTGTTGGAGAGGTTGTAGAAAAAAAGGAACCCTCATTCACAACTGATGGGAATGTAAACTGGTGCAGCCACTATGGAAAACAGTATGGGAGCGCCTTAAAAACATTAAGAATAGAGTTACCATATGACCCTGCAATGCCCCTTGTGGGTATCTGCTGGAAAAATTTGAAAACATTTATTAATAAAGATATATGTACTCCCATGTTCATTTCAGCATTTTTCATGGTAGCGGAGACATGGAAACCAAAGTGTCCTTCAATAGATAATTGGATTAAAAAAATGAGGTGCATGTACACAATGGAATACTACTCAGCCATAGAAAAGATGAAATACAATAACGTGGATGGATCTTAAGAATACCATGCTAAGGGAAATAGGTCAGATCAAAAAATTCAAGAACCATATGATTTCATTCATATGCAAGATATAAAACTGAAAACAAATGAACCAATAAGACAAACAAAAAATCATAGACACCACAACAGTATGGTGATTAACAGAAGGAAATGGGGTAGGAGGGAATTAGTAAAAGGTAAATGAGGTTAAACATAGGCTGATAGAAGAAGATTTGACTTTGGGTGGTGAACACACAATGCAATATATAGATGATGCATTAGAGAATTGAATGCACAGTTAAAACATAATTTTATTGACCAATGTCATCCCAACAAACTGAAAAAAAAACTGAAAAAAAATTCAAAGTGTTTAAAACATGAACCACTATTTTAAAGATTTTTAAAAAGATTTTATTTATTTATTTAGAGAGAGGGAAAGAGAGAAAGAGAGGGAGAGAAACATCAATCAGTTGCTTCTTGCACAACCCCAGCACACCCCCAGCACATCCCCAGCACATCCCCAGCACACCCCCAACCAGGGACCAGGCCTGCAACCTAAGCATGTGACCTGACCTGAAATTGAACCAGTGACCTTTCGCTTTGCAGTATGATGCCTAACCAACTGAGCCATGCAGGCCAGGGCAGGAACCACTATTGTAAGATACCTTTAAAATATCAATAAAAAGCATACTAAATGTTTGTAAAATTATGAAATCCCATAACAGGAAAAAATATGAGCATAAGTTTTCAAATTCAGTACCTTTCCAACTGCCTTGAAATGATAAAAGTATTTTAAATGTATACTTATTTGTAAATTTATTTTAAATAAATCAAAAAACATAAGTAATCCTAGATAGCCAGCTGTTCACCTTTTGGATAAATATTCTTTTAAAAAGCTTCAAGAATTTGGCATTAATACTATATTTCTATCTCATATCTTTAACATCTATGAAAATGTGAATGAAGTACAGAAAGTTTATGCACATAATGTGAAAAGTCTGTCTTTTATATTTGAATATAAAATGTAAAAATGCTGTACAGCTCTCTTAAGAAAAAGCAATAGGCCCTGGCTGGTGTGGCTCAGTAGATTGAGCACTGGCCTGTGAAGCAAAGGGTCACTGATTCGATTCCCAGTCAGGGCACATGCCTAGGTTGAAGGCCAGGTCCCCAGCGGGGGGCATGTAAGAGGCAACCACACATTGATGTTTCTCTTCCACTTTCTCCTTCCCTTCCTCTCTCTCTAAAAATAAATAAATAAAATATCTAAAAAAAAAACCCACTTACTAGACTTAAAAAAAAAAGAAAAAGCAATAGTACATCTTAGAATTAATCTATATCTACTTTTAAGATATATAAAACATAAACTGTATCTTCAATATAACCATTTAAAAGGCTTTATCAAAACAGATGCCTATAAAAATTTTAAATGCCATTTTCTTCCTTTTAAATTACAGGAAGACATATGATTCAACCCTTGAATCATAACTCAATAATTTGCTATTCAAATATTTATAACATAAATATTATACTCCAATTCCCAGTCAGGGCACATGCTTGGGTTGTGGGCCAGGTGCCCAGTAGGGGGCATGCCAAAGGCAACCACACATTGATGTTTCTCTACCTCTCTTTCTCCCCTCCTTCCAATCTGTCTAAAAATAAATAAAATCTTTTAAAAATTATTAATGTCAGTCACCAGCCACCAAGGAAAAGATATATCTATTATAAAACAAAATTTAATATATAGTTCACAGTACAATATTAAAATTGAGAGCATTCACCCTGGCCAGCTGGCTCAGTTTATTGGAGCATTGTCCAGTACACCAAAAGGTTGTAGGTTCCATTCCCAGTCAGGGCACATATATAGGTTGTGGGTTCGATCCCAGGTCAGAGCACATACAGGAGGCAATCAATCGATGCTTCTCTCTCACAATGATGTTTCTCTCCCTCTCACTCACCTTTCCTTTCTCTCCAAAATCAATAAATATATCCTTGGGTGAGGATAACAAATAAATAGAATAGAGAATATTCAGTTATAGATACATAGAACCTGATATTTTTTTATTTTTTCTCTAAGTAATAATTTCTTTTGTAAGTAATGATGGTTAGTCTAATATTTTCCTTGTTTTTTAAATAAGACTATATATTTAAGAGCAATTTTAGGATTGAAATTGAGAAAGGTACAAACATTGCCCAGAGCCCAGCATCATCCAGTCATTGCCTCCCCTGCTGTTAACATCACTCACCAGAATGAAACTTTTTTTTTAAACCAAGGATGAGCCTACACTGACACCTGAAGTCCATTGTTTAATTTAGGGTATACTCTGGATGTTGTATATTCTATTCGTTTGGACAAAAATATTGACATAAATTCATCATTGGAATATTATACAGAGTATTTCCTTGTCCTAAATATCCTCACTGGTATGCCCATTCATCTCTCATACCCCTTGGCAATTACTAATCTTTCTTTTGTTTCATGGTATTGCCGTTCCCAGAATGTCACATACTTAGGATTATATAGTATGTAGCCTTTTCAGATTTGCTTCTTTGACTTAGCAATATGCATTTCCGTTTCATCCATGTCATTTCATGGCCTGAGAGCTCATTTCTTTTTAGTTTTACATAATATTCCATTGGCTGGATATACCAAAGTTTATTTATCCATTCACCTACAAAAGGACATCCTGGTTGCTTCCAAGATTTGGCAATTATAAATAAAGCTACTATAAACATTCATGTGCTGGTTTTTCTGTAAGAATAAGTTTTCAGCTCCTTTGGATAAATACCAAGTAGTGCAATTGTTGGATCATATAATAAGAGTAGGTTCATTGTATAAGAAACCGTTTTCCTTTTTAAAGAAACTGTCTTAGTGTGGCTGTACCATTTTCAATTCCCACCGCACCTGTGGCTTTACATCTGCACCAACATTTGATGTCAGTATTCCAGATTTTGGCCATTCTCATAGGAGTAGAGTGGTATCTCATTGTTGCTTTGGTTTGTATTTCCCTTATGATATTTCATATGAAGCCTCTTTTCATATGCTTATTTGCTACCTGTGTATCTGCTTTGGTGAAGTGTCTGTTAAGGTCTTTGGTCCATTTTAAAATTAGGTTATTTTCTTATTGTTAGGTTTAAGTGTTCTTTGTATATTTTAGATAACAGTTCTTTACTAGGTGTGTCTTTTGAAAACATTTAATCCCAGCCTACAGCTTGACTTCTCATTCTCTTTACATTGTCTTTCACAAAACAGAAGTTTTTAAATTTTAATGAAGGACAGTTTATCAATTATTTCTTTCATGGATCATGTCATCTTTGGTATTTTATCTAAAAAGGCATTATCATATCCAAAGTCATCTGGGTTTTCTCCTGTGCCATCTTCTATCATTTCACAGCCTTCATTTTACATTTAATTCTATAACCCATTTTCAGTTAATTTTGATGAAATGTCTAAGGTCTTTGCCTATATTCATTTTTCTGCTTGTTGATATCAAGTTGGTGTGGCATCATATATTGAAGGGGTTATTTTTGCTGCATTGTACTGTCTGCTCCTTTGTCAAAAACAGTTAACTCTATTTATGTTTCTGGGTATGTTTCTGGGCTCTCTATTCTGTTCCATTGAACTATTTGTCTATTATTTGGCCAGTACCACAGTCCTGATTACCGTAGCTTTATAGTAAATCCTGAAGTTGGGCAGTGTCAGTCCTCCAACTTTGTTCTCCTTCAATATTGGGTTGGCCATTCTGAGTATTTTACCTCTCTACATAAACTTTAGAATCAGTTTCTTGATATCCATGAAATAACTTGCTGGGATTTTGACTGGCAGAACTTTGGATATATAGATCAAGTTGGGAAGAACTGACATCTTGGCAATATTGATTATTCCTATCACGACAACAGACTCTTTCCATTATTTAGTTCTTCTTAGATTGATTTGATCAGTTTTGTAGTTTCACTCATATAGATCTTGTACATATTTTGTTAAAGTTATACTCAATTATTTCACTTTAGAGAGTGCTAATGTAAATCTCATATTCCACTTGTTCATTTTTGGTATATAGGAAAGCAACTGACCTTTATGTAATGACCTTTGTGTATTAATCCTGCAACCGTACTATGATTACTTATTAGTTCCAGGAGATTCTTTTTATTGTTGCTTCTTTAAATTTTCTACACAGACAATCACATCATCTGCAAATAAATACCGTTTTATGTCTCCTTCATCAATCTATATACCATTTTTTTCAAATTTTAGCTTCATTTATGTACAATTGACATACAAAATTGTAAGATATTTAAAGTGTACACCATGGTGACTTGATTTACATATACATTGGAGCAATGCTGTGTATCCATTGCCTTATAGCATTAGCAAGAAGTTTCATGGCCAAGTTGAAAAAGACTGGTGAGAGAAGACATCCTTGCATTGTACCTGATTTCAGATCTTCAAGTTTCTCATCACTAAGTGTGACATTAGCTGTAGGTTTTTTGTAGTCTTTACCAAATTAAGAATGTTCTTAGTTTGCTGAGTTTTCATGAATGTGTGTTGGATTTTGTCAAATGTTTTTTCTACATCTATGGATAGGACATGATTTTTCTTCTTTACTGTACTGATTTAATGGATTGCATCAGCTTTATTGTACATGAGGTAAATCCCACTTGGTCATGATACATAATAATGACGTGTGTATCTTTGTGGATTTGATTTGCTAATATTTTGTTGAGAATTTCTGCAACTATGTTCATAAAAGATATTGGTCTCTAGTTTTATTTCTTGTAATGCCTTCATCTGGTTTTGGTACTAATGTTCACCTCACAAAATGAGTTAAGAAATAACCCTCTGCTTCTATCCTATGAAAGAAATTATAGAGAGCTGGTGTAATTTCTTCCTTAAATGTTTGGTAGAATTCACCAGTGAACCTATGTGGGCCTCATGCTATCTGTTTTTGGAACTTTATAAATCATTGACTCAATTTCTCTCATAGACATGGGCCTATAAACATCACCTATTTCTTTCTGTGTGAGTTTTGACATACTGGGTTTATGAAAGAACTGGTCCCTTTCAACTAGGTTATCAAATCTGTTGGCATAGGGCCCTGGATGGTGTGGCTTAGTGGATTGAGTGCAGGCCTGCGAATCCAAGGGACATTGGTTCAATTCCTAGTCAGGGCACATGCCTGGATTGTGCGCCAGGTCCCCAGCTGGGGGTGTGCAAGAGGCAACCACACATTGATGTTTCTCTTCCTCTCTTTCTCTCTCCCTTCTCCTCTCTCTAAAAATAAATACAACCTTTGAAAAAAGAGAAAATGAAAATATTTGTAAAGTTTTTTAAAAAATTTGTGGGCATAGGGTTGTTCATGGTATTCCTTTATTATCCTTTCAATTTCCATGAAATCTGTAGTAATATCCTCTCACTTCTGATATTAATTTGTGCCCTATGTTTTCTTACTTAACCTTGGCTAGAAACTTAACAATTTTATTGATCTTTTCAAAGAACCAGCTTTTGGTTTTATTGATATTCTCTTAATGATTTTTCTGTTTTAAATTTCATTGATTTGTCTTAATTTGTATGATTTCTTTTCTTCTACTTACTTTGGGTTTGATTTGTTCTCATTTTTCTAGTTTCCTAAGTTGAGAACATTGACTTTATAACTCTTATTTTCTAACATATGTATGCAACACTATAAATTTCTAAGCACTTCTTTTGCTATATACCCCACAAATTTTGATAAATTGTGCTTTTATTTTAAGTTCAAAAATTTCTAAATTTCTTTTGAGATTTTTACTTCAAACCATATGTTATTCAGAAGTGTGTTGTTTAATCTCCATGTATTTGGGGATTTTCCAACTATATTTCTGTGCTTGAATCCAATTTTAATTCTATTATGGCCTGAGATCAGACATTGTATGATTTCTATTCTTTTAAATTTGTTAGGGTGTGTTTATGTCCCAAAATGTGGACACAATATAGTGGGGAAAAGGAACTGCTATAAATAGGCCTTTAGTAATATGGTGAGGTGAGGGTGGGTGGGGTTGTGGTTATAGTCCTATGATTAGGCCTCAGTCATTCAGTGAGTCAATGCCTCTGGATTATGATCTTCACAAGAGTTTCTCAGGGGTTTTTTTTCTACCAGCTTAGATGGAACAAAATGGCTAGAGTTGGCTGGAGTTGGATATTTCCCTTCTACATGGAAGGCTAGTGCTGGCTAGACTTGGGTATTTCTCTTCCCCAGTCTCTGATAAAACCTCAGCAGGTTAGGCTCTGGTTAATTAGTTTTACCTGAGGGCAAGGTTTGTTAAGAATAGAGCAGCCTGATACAATTCAGAATTGTTCCATTCTATCTCTGCCCGCCAGAAATCCAATGGGATTTTTAAAAATATATTTTATTGATTATGCTATTACAGTTGTCCCATTTCCCCCCTTTTATTCCCCTCTGCCCTGCACACCTGACCCAAACCCATTCCCCACCTTTAGTTCATGTCCATGGGTCATACATATAAGTTCTTTGGCTTCTACATTTCCTATACTACTCTTAAACTCCCCCTATTTTGTACCTACCATTTATGCTACTTACTCTCTGTACCTTTTCCCTCATCTCCCCCTCCCATTCCCCTGCTGATAACCAACCCTCCATTTGATCTCCATTTCTGTGATTCTGTTCCTGTTCTAGTTGTTTGCTTAGTTTTTGTTTTTTAGATTCAGTTGTTAATAGGTGTGAGTTCATTGTCATTTTACTGTTCATATTTTTTACCTTCTTTTTTTTAGATAAATCCTTTTAACATTTCATATAATAAGGGCTTGGTGATGATGAACTCCTTTAACTTGATCTTATCTGGGAAGCCCTTTTTCTGCCCTTCCATTGTAAATGAAAGCTTTCCTGGATGGAGTTCCTTGACTTTCATGACTTGGAATACTTCTTTCCAGCCCCTTTTTGCCTGCAAGGTTTCTTCTGACAAATCAGCTGACAGTCTTACGGAAACTCCTTTGTAGGTAACTGTCTCCTTTTCTCTTGCTGCTTTTAAGATTTTCTCTTTATTTTTAATCTTGGATAACTTAATGATGATGTGTCTTGGTGCGTTCCTCCTCAGGTCCAACTTCTTTGGGAATCTCTGGGCTTCCTGGACTTCCTGAAAATCTATTTCCTTTACCAGACTGAGGAAGTTCTCCTTCATTATTTGTTCAAATAAGTTTCAATTTCTAGCTCTTTCTGTTTTCCTCTGGCACCCCTATTATTAGGGTGTTGGAACATTTAAAGATGTCCTAGATGTCCCTAAGCCTCTCCTCACTTCTTCAAATTCTTGTTTCTTCATTCTGTTCTGGTTGAATGTTTTTCTTTCTTTCTGTTCTGCTCCAAACTGTTAATTTGAGTCCTGGTTTCCTTTTTGTTACTGTTGGTTCCCTGTACATTTTCCTTTATTCCACTTTTCATAGCCTTCATTTTTTTCCTCTAATTTGCGACCATATTCAACCAATTCTGTGAGCATCCTGAATACCATTGTTTTGAACTGTGCATCTGATAGACTGGCTATCTCTTCATCGCTTAGTTGTATTTTTTCTGGAGCTGTGATCTTTTCTTTCAGCCTTTTTCTTCTTTTTTTTTTTTTTGTTCTGGTGCCCCTGTTATGTACTAAGGGGTGGAGCCTTAGGTGTTCACCAGGGTTGGGCAACACATCACTTCCTTGCACTGCTGTACGTGGGGGAGAGGTCCAAGAGGGAACAGTGTTGCTTCGGCTCTCAGTCAGCTTTCAGTCACTTCCCCAGCTAACCACAAGCATAGTGGGCCCTTCTGATGCTGATTCCTGTGTGGGTGGGCTTGTGTACGTTCTAGGACCCTGTGGGTCTCTCCAATAAACTCTCCTGTGAGGCTGGGAGTTCCTCCTGCTGCGGCCGCACCCCACCACAGGTGTTTCCAGTCAGAGGCTTTGAGGCTTTATTTCCCCACGCTGGAACCCTGGGTTGCATGATCTGTCTTGTTCCCCAGTTGTTCCTCCCAGTTTATCTGCATGTGAATGTGGGACCAACCAGTCCTGAAGTCGCCACCTTGCCCACCCTGGTCTTCTATCCTCTGCCCTGCCACAAGTCCTCTCCACTCAGCTGCCCATCTCTGCTCCTCTGACTGGTCTGTATGAATGTTTCTCCTTTAACTCTTTGGTTGTCAGACTTCCATACAGCTTGATTTTCTGTCAGTTCTGGTTGTTTTTGTTTTTAAATTTGTTGTTGTCCTTGTTTTGGTTGTGTGGGGAGGCACAGCGTGTCTGTCTATGCCCCCATCTTGGCTGGAAGTCCCCAGTGGGATTTTTCTGTGATATTTACTGTAGGAAAATGGTAGAGCTCCTAAAAGTGAATCTCACTATAATGTGTGGTTCTCCATGACTGGGTCTCCCTGAAATTTAAACTCTGAGTTGTCTACACTGAGTCTCCAGCAATTCATCAATTACAGTTCAGGTTTTCTTACCCAGGCACTATTTCCTGTGGTTGTTTCAGTTCCTGAGTCTGCTCCTATAAGCAGCAAATCCCTGAATCTGCCTGTCGCCAATCTTGGGGTTATTGATTTGCCTATGTCCTCCCCTCTCTTATGAAGAGTTGTTGATTTTTCAGTCTGTTCAGCTTTTTACCTATTGTTAGGATGGAGTGGGGACTTCTGAGCTCCTTACATGTAGAACTAGAAACTGGATTTTTAACAAGAATTTATGGTCCCATTCTTAAAAACTGAGGATCTGTATCATTTGTTTTTTCATAAATAAAGGTAATTTACTAATTCATTTGTTTGAATTGATGAGAAGCTACACTCAAAATATTTTTTTAAACTTCACAGAAAAAAGGAAAGGTTCTTTTACTACTACTTGGGTCTGTATTTTAAAAATGCACTTTACATTCTATTCTTCTCAAAACTATTTTTCTTTTTCATCTACCTTATATTAATTTTTGTTCATTTCTTTTCCACTATATTTTATTTTACTGAATAAAATAAATGAGAAATAGTGCAAAGAGAGCCTGTGAACAAGTTTACTATGAATAAAGCAAAAAAAAATTCACATGTGATTCTGCCAGCAAGAAAACAAAAGGCTTCTAAATAGAGTGAATAAAAATGTCTATTCAACATTTAAAAGTTGCTTTTCCCTCATTTTGGTTGATTCAGAAGCAAAGTGTTGTAGTACACAGCTTTCCTCTACCCAATTAAATTCCTCAACTTTTTTTTTTTTGTGAGAGAAAGAAGGGAATGAGAGATAGAGAAAAAGAAACACTGATTTGTTGTTCCATGTATGTATGCATTCATTGCTTGCTTCATGTATGTGTAGTGACTGGAGATCCAACCTGCAACCTTGGCATATCAAGACAATGGTCTAACCAACATAGCTAGCTACCTGGCCAATGCTGCAATTAACTTTTTATTGCTGTAATTTGATTAATGTCATATTTATTCAGTTTAAAAAATAGTATAAGGCTTATTAAAATCCTGATATCCAATTTTACAAAAATAATTTTTTAGAAGTATTCTAGCAATGTGTATTACTATGACTAGTAGACAACTGATGTACTAAGAAAACATTTGTTTATCAGCCCAAGGAAGTAAAGTCCAACACAAAACAGTCATATCACTATGTTTATAAAACTATCGTGATTGGTATGGCTCAACTAGTTGGGCCTTGTCCTACAAAGCCAAGGGTCTCCAGTTGGATTCTCGGTCAGGGCACAAGCCCAAGTTATGAGTTCAGACCCAGCATGAGGAGCATATCACAGGCAATTGATTGATGTTTCTGTCCCTCTCTTTCTTCCTCCCTTCCCCACTCTCTAAAAATAAATGAACAAAATCTGTAAATGGAAAAAGAATGAAAAAATATAGATTTATAAAACTGTTAAAAGGCATAAGAGGAAAACAAATTCATTAAAACTATATATTGTATTTTCATTCATATCTTAGGACCCTAATATCTAACCATGTTCAAACTATCAATTCAAGTTATTATTTGAGGTAAAGTTCATAAGATTAAAAAATACCTTAATAAATGGACTTGAAAACAATGAAGTAATCACTTTTCTGAAAAAAGCCTTCCCACAAACTTAAACACAATTAACTGTATACAAACAAAAAAAAATATATTGAATTAGTACCCACTACATTTGAATTAAAACAAAAAAATTTGAAGTGCAGAGTTCTTAGCTTGGGAGGGACAAATATTCAAACTGCAACAAAATAAACTATTAGCTAATGCTAATAGTTACAAACATTAAACATAAGTGAAATATTTAAAGTATATCACCATTCTCACACCATTTATGATGACGTAATTGGGAAAAATGGAGGATTCCTTCTGTATTGTCCATTGTAGAAATGGCCAACTTGCTATCAAGAGTGGCTAAGGTTACATGGTAAAAAAACTTACATTGGACCTTACAATAATGAACAGGGTTATTTAAGAAACTAAGTAGTATGCTATATGTGAATAATTTTTTAAAATTATTATGATATAGAAAGTTTTGATGCTATGTTTTTAAATAACTGAAGTATATTCAGTAGCTGTAGCAAACTTCTGAGAAAGGAAAACAAGGATAATAGAAAAAAGAAATTAAACTCTGTCTTAGCAGGCTGATAGTGTAACATGCAGTGCACAATGCAAAGCCAGTAAAGTGTTTTACTGATCCTGGGGGATAATTACCATTACTATAATTGAGTAAGTAGGTGACAGAAATGCAAAATAGTGTTAATAATACATGAATAAGATTCAAAAGGCACCTAAATAATATTTAATTTTCTGCATAGTTTATAGTTTTGAATAGTTTAGTTTTCAAGATAAAAAATCCATAAATAAATCCAGTATAAATGTGAAAATACAGTATATGGCAAAGGTAGCTTTTCTAATCACAGATAACAAATTATTTAAGAAATTTTACTGTCACAACTGACTATGGATTGAGAAGAAAACAAATTGGATCCTATCATATTCCAAATACAAAAATTAATTTGAGTTGAATGAAAAGTAACCTAAAAAATCTAGGCTACTACATGATACAATCTAGGGATAGGTAAGACTTTTTGAGCTAAGCCAGAAACCCAAAACTTATAAAAGAAATTATAGACACATTTTACTATATGAATGTATCTATGGCAAGTGATATTAAATGGCAAGTCAACAGACAGATGATAAAGTTGAAAAACAGTGAAGACAGGAATGGTAATATCTATTACAAATTGAAAAGAAAGGGTAATTGGCCCTGGCCAGGTAGCTCATTTGGTTAGAGCACTGCCTGGATACACCAAGGTTGTGGGTTCCATCTCCAGTCAGAGCATATACAAGAAGCAACCAATGAATGCATAAATAAGTAGAACGAATCAGTGTCTCCCTGATGCAGACTCCAGCTAGCAGGGTCAGTTTGTTGTGGCTGTGAGAAACAAATTCACACGGACTACAGAAGTCCTGTGGAGAAACGGAATAGCACAGCTGCTCTCTAAGTGAGAGAAAGGGCACCCCGATCCCTGCCTGGACAGGCTTTTATTGCTTTTCTGGGTACATTACATTGAGGATGGTCCTCAATTATTATGCACAGGTTCACTTTAGGTGATTACCTTTTACAGATAACACAGGAGAGGATGGTGCTAATTACTACAAAGAAAAGGATGTTTGCAAATATAAGGGGAAACGTGGTTGAACTGGTTACACTCATACTTGGGAGGTTTAACACAGATATAAGGAAGTTACTTTAAAGATATGCAGTAAACATTTGCTACCTCAATTCAGGGTGTGGGAGTTTTAGCAAAAAGCAAGGCTCAAAGCAGCCTAGGTACAATGCAGGCCTGATTCCCCAAGGGAAAACTGATCCATGGGCCAGGTTCCCGTGTGCCGACTCACTCCCGCCAGTTTTCTGAGTTAGGAGCTGGGCTACAATTGCCACTGCCACGCGGACTGGTTCCCTATATCTCCCCACGCCCCACTTCCTCTCTCTCTCTAAAATCAATTTTAAAAAAGAAAAAGGAAGGGATAATCAACCAATATATGTGTAAATAGACATTTAAAGAGGTACTTTTGATTGAAAAAATATGAATATTCATGTTGAAATTTGATGCTGTTTTATTAAATGGTAAAAAAACCCTAATATATAAGAATTTCTACGTGTGTGTATGTGCTATAATTGTTCTTTTAAGAATGTATGACCATGAAGAAAAGAAAGCAGCAGGATGCTCACTAACTTTGCAAGAATGTTGTGGAGTAGTAAATAAAGATGGGGGAGCCAGATTAAAAAAAGAAAAGGAACAAATGAAAAAAGATGGGTGGGGATAAAGCCAAAAAAAGTGATAGGACTATACTAAAATAGCTAGTATGTATGATATAATCAACAAATATATTGTTATAAAATTGTACACATGTGGACATGAACTTTTTTTAAAGATTTTATTTTTATTTATTTTTAGCGAGAGAGGAAGGGAGGGAGAAAGAAAGGGAGAGAAACATCTATGTGTGAGAGAAACATCAATCGGCTGCCCACTGCACACCCCCAGATGGGGACCATCTCACAACCCAAGCCAGTGCCCTGACAGGAATCAAACTGGTGACCTTTCAGTTTGCAGGGTGATGCCCAATCCTCTAAGCCTCCCAGTCAGGACTGAACATGAAAAATATTTAAGATAAAAATGAGGATGCAATCAAACTTGCCAAAAGAAAGAACCAAAAAATTTATCAGTATTTGGATGCTCTTCTGCTTCCACTCTCATAAAATGTAGTCTGAAGTGACTGTGGAGGCCAAGCATAGTCCTCGATTATTATCATTCTGAAGTTGTATGTGAGTTTGCATGACTATACTAAAGGAATAGGGGTGAGTTCAATCTGGTTTTACAGGTTACTCTGATGGTCACTAAACTTTCTATAATGAACCAAATAATAAATATTTTAGGCTTTTTGGGCCCATATTGTGATACGACTACTCAACTTTGCAGTTGTAGGGTGAAACCACTCACTGACTTTGATGGTTTATTTTGTGTTAACTTGGTGAGTCTAGAGTATCAAGTTATTTAATCAAACACTAATTTAGGCACTGCAATGAAGATAGTTTGTAAATGTGGCTCATATTTATAATGTGTTGACTTTAAGATTAACCTTGAAAATATGATGGACTTCATCCAATCAGCCTTGAAAACAACAAAAACAGCTTTTCTAGATAAGAAATTCTGCCTTGTGACGGCAACATCAACTCCTTTCTGAGTTTCCAGTGTTCAGATCTGACCTACATTATTTCAAACATGACAGTCCCATAACTCTATGAGCCAATTCTCTAGGTAGCTAGATACGCTAAATTAGACAGTTAGGTAGGTAGATAGATAGACAGATAGATAGAAAGATATTGTATATTATTGGCTTAGTTTCTCTGTAGAACCTGTGCACAGATGATATATAAACTAACGTGACTGTGTTCTGATAAAGCTATTTACAATAACAGACGGTAGATCGGATTTGGCCTATGTGCCACAATTTTCAAACCATTAGTATCGACAATAATAAAATATATTTGCTTTTATGAAACACTCTCTGTGTTTCAGGCAGTGTGAAAGGTGCTTCACATACATATGGATTTAGGGTGATCCATTAATTGGGAATTATTCCTGATGGGGGTAGATATTCTGGAGCAGTTATGTAAGCAGGAATGACCTTCCTAGAACCAGTGATATACAGACCATAAGCTTAAATGTAAGAAGTTTCTCAGAGAGGATTTCATGATTGTATGGCTCTTTACTTGTATTATTTTATCTGTTGGCTTTGGAGATGGAACATTTTGCTGCTAATCAAGCAGAAGTCAAACAACAGAATGCCTTAAATATTCACTTATTAAATGTGGTACCTTTCAATTAAATTTGATAATGGGAAATTAAAATTCACAAAATCACTAAATCAGGGGTTTAGTGATTGTTTACATCAAAGGGATTCTTTACAACAAAGATTTAAAGCAAAGGACCTTTAATAATATTTCTTAGAAGGAAGAGTCCTCTATAGACTATTGTTAAGTAAAAATAAATACTATACATTCAAAGTTAACCTATAACTAAATAGTTGATCCTCAAGTTGGATGATGCCGTAAGGTTTCCTTTTTCCAGGGATGAATGAGATTCCCATTTGAGAAGAAATTGGCATCCTTTGTTTTCAACTGAAGGACTCCCTGTAAGCACTCTCATCTCATCCCAAGTATTACCTCCTGTTCCTCAAAAGTTTAATAGCCTACATTCAAAAAAGATTTGATTTACAAAAAGCAAATATAACCACACCTTTTCAAGATCACACCACTATACAAAGTTAAGGATGTCTATAAGACTGCCCTTGCCATAGAGAGGATTCTTAGGTTAGGATGAGATATGATAAAAAGTGGGGAAAACAGGAAACTTGAAATTTAATATAAAAGAGAGAGCTTTAACAGATAGCTGAAGAAATAAACAGTTTTATATAAAAGTAAAGGGTAGTAATGATCATGAACAAATGATAAATTCATAAAGTAGAAAGGGAATAAATAAATAGTAGTAAGATCCTAATTTAGAGAAGAAGCTAAGTTAAAAGGTAAATTAATGTGAGTATGTGGGCAAGTAGTAAACAAAGATTTACTTACCGAAAGGTGTGTCTTAAAAAGAAAAAGTCAGCAAAGGAAGGCCTGGTGAGGAAATGCTATATAAAAAAAGGCAACCATGGAATCTGAGTTGGTCAGAACAGTTCTAATTTCAAATATTTTGCCTGTCAAATCACTTTGTTCTGATTTTTAGTTCAGAAAATATAGTCACTCTCATACCTATTTATATACAGAATTCCCATAAAATTGTTTTTAACATAGGAAAACCTCAATTAGTTATTGATAATGATAATTCCCTGGAAATTCAAATCAGATAAAGTACATTAAAAAATAATAACTAACCATTCTTAAAGAATAAAACATACTTATCAATGATCTTTACCTATTTACTAGTATCAATAAGAAACTAGAGTCTGAAAGGGGTGTTTAGCTTAGAAAATTGGTGCCACACTCACCTCTGCTGATAACTTCAATGTTGGATGGGGATGAAGCCATTAATCGGCCAAAATCTGAATCATCCTTGCCAGATTTGGGGGTTCTGCAGAGAAGTTACTGATACCAGATTTGACTGCCATAGCTCAGGAAAATGATGCAGTCATTCCTCTTAGCATATAAAATACCTGAGAAGAAGTTTAAAATACCTATGTAATATCAAATCCCAGAAAGACAGTATTTACTGTGTTTTTGATATTGAATGTAAGAGCTAACAATCATCAAATGCTTACTGTTTCAGAAACCAATGCATTATCTCTAATCCTTTTGAGAACCTTATGGGGGTATCGGTTATTAGATCTAATAACCGATCTAATTAGATCTAATTAGATCGGCTATTAGGTCTAATTGTTATTAGACCTAATTTTATAGGAAACCCAGGCTTAGCAAGGTTCAAGACTTGCTTAGAATATACAAAAGTAGTAAGAGGCAAGGCTGGGATATGAACTCACACAGTCTGGTGTTTCTGGGTGTATATATCTATAACCACAAAAGTACGGGTATACTCAGTTTGGGGGAAAAATCAATTTGCTAAAAAGGACAAAATGAACCCTGGCTGGTATAGCTCAGTGGATTGAGCATGGGCCTGTGAAGCAAAGGGTGGCTGGTTTGATTCCCAGTCAGGGTACATGCCTGGGTTGCAGGCCAGATCCCCAGTAGGGGACACATGAGAGGCAACCACACATTGATGTTTCTCTCCCACTCTTTCTCCTTCCCTTCCCATCTCTCTAAAAATAAATAAAAATACTTAAAAATAAAAATGGCAAAATGATTTCCTCAAAAGTAATCTGTGTTTCCTCTGTCCTATACCACATGTTTAATCTTCAACTCACATCCTAAAAAGTTAGACTGGCATTTATGTGCCAACTTTAAATAATAATAATAATTCAACTTTAAATTTTTAAGCTTTATAATATTTTACAATATACAATAGTGAAGTATGGATAGTCTCTTAGTCTCCAAGACAGAGAAAAATGGGGATGACAGTAATAGTGCATTCTCTTCCAATAAAAAGACAAAGAAATTCATATAAACCTCACACTTTATTTATCAGAATTGTTTGAATTCAATGAATTACTTAAAACAACCTAATGACATAGGTCACTTTAAAAATCAAGTGTTGTCAGTATATCTTTAAGTTTCAATATGTTTACTGGCAAAGAACTTTTGTTTGATAAATTACTCAAAACCTGCCCTGGCTAGTGTGGCTCAGTGGATTGAGTGCCTGTTTCTGAACCAAAAGGTCACTGGTTCCATTTCCAGCCATGGCCCATGCCTGGGTTGCAGGCCAGGTCCCCGGATAGGGGCATGGGAGCGTGTGAGAGGCTAGAAGCCCACGTATTTCTTACACACACCCATGTGTCTCTCCCCCCCCCTTTCCATCTCTCTAAAAATAAATAAATGAAATCTTTAAAAAATATTCAAAACTCATGTATCACCTAAATACACAATATTATCAAGTCCACATAAATTGTGGCTTTTCCTTTAACTTACTTCCTTAGTATTACTATTCCCTTACATCTTAGTTTACTACTTAGTTTTTTTTTTTAAGTTTTGTCTAATCTCATCCGATGATTAAAAAAATCCATGAGACCATTTGCCTGACAATTTTCCTTTTTTTAAATGGATGAAATTTTTACTGCAAAGTCTGTTGCTACACTATCAAATACTAGGATCACTATGTAGAGAAACATTGACTGTAAAAGTACACCACCACCAAAACTGAATTAACGAAAAACCCATACAGACCAGATCTGCTCCCACCCCGAAAAGGGGAGGGGTCACAGACATTAAAAAGGGAGGGCTGGGAGTGGGAGATTGGGAGGTCGGAAAAGGCTGTGCTTGAATCAAGTCGTTGTAAACATGCCCTGCGCCACTAACCAAGAGCAAAAAAAGAAAAAGAAAAAAAGCTTGAAGGTATTTTGAGTAGGGCCCTGCAGGTTTGCGGGAGGCGGTAAAAATCTATAGCCAGGACTTGGGTACTGGAGGGCTGGATCAGAGCCCCTCGCCCCTAGGCGAGGGGGGCCAACTAGGGCTGGGCCTGCAGCGCCTGGCTCCGGGCGCCCACACATTCCCTGGCCCAGCCGCCAGCCTTCGCATGACTAGAGACGCGGCCGCTTACCAGTGGCGTCTCGCTGCCTCCTCCGGGGCAGCCCATCAACGGTTGCCGCAGTCAGAGCACCACCCCGCGGTGGGGTACGTGGAGTCCGCCGGTAGCTCTCAGATCCCTACAGCGCCGCCACTCTCGCGAGATGCCGGTGAAGTCCGCGACCTCGGAGGAGGAGGAGAAGGGAGGGGCATTTAACGGTGGCAGCTAGTTCTGTGCCGGATCTGGGAGAGGGGCGGGCGCCATTGTCTTTCGTAGCTGATTGCTCTCCCTCAACATCCAACAGTTCCGAGGAGGAAGGTGGTGGTGTGGTCGTTAGCGAAACACACCCTGTTCAGTGCCAGCTCCGGAGCGGAGGTAATAAGCTGCGGAGCTCGGGCTGCTTCTAGGGGAGGTGGTTCTAGCTGAGGCCGTGGGTGGGGGAGGGGAGAGAACGAAGTGCAGGCCTGGGGACATGGAGGTCGCTTCCTCCTAAGCAGGATGGGGTGGAGGAGCTTGATTTGTGACCGTGGGTACGGAGGGATTCCTGTCTCAGGCCTCCTCTGCTGGTGGCCTTCTGTTGGGAGTTTATGCCGGGTTGAGGGGAGCAGATCTGTAGTCTTTAGACACCGGGTGGGTGAGGGCTAGGGGTTCTCGCCATAGGCAGCGGACTTTTCCTTTGGGGTGATGGGGTACGGAGGTTCCCACCAAGCGCGGCGGGCCGGTCACGAGGGTGGTACTACATTTACGGGGCGGCTTAGGGCTCTGCCCACCCAGCCTCGTGTTGAGGGGGCTTTCTCAGCCTCCAGCTGTGGTGAGTCTTTAGGTTGCTCAGTGATCATTCCTGTTCTTGAATATCGTGATTCTTGGGTAGTATTTTTTATTTTGTAGTAAATTACATGTATTTCACATTGAAATCGGTGAAGATATGTATAAAAAATGGACCTGTTGATGTAAGAAGTAAAAATACGGAAGCCACCAGTAGAACACTCCCTCATTTTGATGTAACTGCGTAGTGAAGACTTGAGAACGTGTACACACACACACACCAAAAATACTACAATTGATACTTTTTTCCTATATGCAGAAGTAGGTAATATATATGGAAAATCTCTGTTTTGGTAAGAAATTCATCAGTAGAGTCCTTTGGCACTTTTAAAAGTAAATGTGCCAAGTGATATTAAATTTGGTAAGATTTTTTTTCTGATTTTTGTAGGACTTTTTAGGAATTTTTCTTTGTTCATTATTTTAAATCTCCCATTTCCTATTCTCATCCATCCATTTCTGTACAGAACTGAAAGGTAAGGTTAAAGATGAATTATTGACTTAAAAGCCAAAAACAGTATACTGTTAGGGCAGTCACATAATAGAGGTTTTTTTATGAGCTGGGGTCAGTATTTTATTTACAACTCTACAGCATTTTGTCAAACAGTGGTTTATGAGGCTTTAGAGTCGGAAGAACTGGATTTGAGTCTTGAATTTTGCCATGAATTATTTTATCTCTTCATTTTCCTTAGAAATACAGCAGTTAATTCCTAGACCAGAGGTAAGGATTAAGTTAGATGGGGCAGTGTATAGCAGTCAACACACTGGGGGACCTAATACTTACAAATTTTAAATGAATACAAACAATTTGAGTTGGTATCTAAAGTCCAATTGATTATATTCATGAGTTCTTGTCTGAATAACCTTGAAATTTTATTCTGCCTGTAATGTCCCCCACAGATTGCTGACAGCTTCACACAATATATATTTATGTAAGTTCTCTACTACAAATGTGTGAAATTCGTACTTGAGTACAAGTGATTTCTCTTCCTTCCACATTAGCAAGAGAGCTTATTTTCCCAGATAAAACACAAAAATGCCCCCCCATATAGAATGCATGTATGTTTTACTTGAAGTCATCATGTAATCAAATTGAATGTAAAAAGTCATCTGTGGCACTCACGCAGCCAAGTTTTAGTTAATCCTGTATCCACTTCACAAAAGTTCTTTAACTGGTGTGTGTTCAAGAGTTACTCAAATTTACTATTATATTTTAGGGAAAATAGTTGTAATACTGCAAATAATGTTTTACATTCTTTGATAATTTGTTATTTGTTGTATCCTGGCTTCTAGACTAGGGCTTCACATTTCAAGAATGAGCTTGACACACCATCTGCCTTCCACAACTCACAGCTTAGTCATCAGACTAAGGTATAAACAACTGCTACTATCTTAGTGTAAGGACATGGTAGTACCTTGGGAGCACAGAGGAGGCGTGTTTAATCTTGGGGAAAATTTAACAGGTATTGCTTTAACTGAGATGAGAAGGATGACTTAAGAGGTTGATAAGGAAACTGTCAAGTCATAGTATCATGATTTGTTTTAGTAGTGGACAGTTTGTTCCCAATAGCTGAAACAAATTGGAAAGTCAAAGCAGGACATGAAAGGCCTTCTGTAGTGTTTTACAAAGTTAGTGCTCTGCTGTTGGGCATTGAGAGCTATAGCATCTCTAAACACAATAAAAATGGTTTTTAGATTATCTTTGCTGATACATACATCTGTTACTATAGATAATTAAGTGCCAGTGCTAATAATAAACAGTGGGAAATGCATGGGCCTCCATCAAACCTTGTTTTTATTTTTAAAAGTTTTTAATTTTAATTTTAATCCTCACTAGAGGATTTGTCTACCAATTTTTGAGGGAGAGAAAAAGAGAGAAACATTGAAACATCAAAACAACATTGTTTGGGCAACTCCTGAATGCACCTCAACGGAACCAAACCCACAACCTAGGCACATGCCCAAGGGGGAATTGAACCCACAATCCTCTGGTGGAGGGGAGGACTCTCCTGCCAACTGAACCACCAGGCAAGGGCCAAACCTCATTTTTTACCAACAAATTAAACTTAAGAACTAAGGAATCTAAGTAACAGGATCAACAACTGATCACGTTAAAATGATTACAATTTAAAATGTAAGATTTTGAGTTTCTCCTAAGACCTACTTGAATGCAATTCACTACAGCAGAATTCTATTACAGTGAAATAGTTTATCTTCTCACAAGTCATTATTTTATCACCAAAAATCTATCTTTAATACAGTTGCTAATCATAAGATGAACCCAAAAGTGGGGGGATAAAATTATAATTTGAGAGTAGGCTGGGGTTTAATTTTCATTGACCTGAATTTTTAACTTCTCTGGTCCGAATTCATGGCCAAAGCTGGTTTTTCTTGTTCTCTTTCTCTGTGGCTCTACCGGTTAGACTAGATAAGTTGAACACCTGGTTTTAAAATCACGACTGGCCTACATTACACATACCCACTGTTGTCATCAGGTTTAAAAGAGGGCAAATTTTTAACCTTAAAAGCTAATTCTAATCTTTCCATTGTGAGTATTATACTTGAGTGTAATATGTTTCTTACTTTTCCAGAAAAATCCCTAAAATTGTTCCCACTTACAGAATGAAGATTTAGCCTTGAGGCTTAGGGATTTTAAATACACTTAAATGGAGAACAGATTATCTCATAAAGTACTGGAGAATAGAGTTAACATCATATTTATATTTATAAAACAAACTTGTATCTGTTTTTTTTTTGAGATGGGTATATCTTTGTGTCTTAAGTATTTGTCAGCTAAAAAACCTTTTAAAAACCCAAAAGACTGTGCTTTCTTCATGTGACTACCCATAGCTTCCATATCTCCATGTTTGCTAGGATCAATAAAATAACTAGATTTCTTACTGAGAAAAATTTTCCCTCCAGAAGCAGATATTTTTAGACAAAAGAATATACCAAGTAGAAGTAAATAATGAAATTCTAGCTATGTTTGTACTTCTGGAAGGTGATTGGCAATCACGATACATTAGTTATTGTTCTGGCATTCATGAAATGAATTTATTATCCAGTAATGTTGTCCTTTAGGTAATTCAGCAACTGCAGCTCATCTGATATTTAAGACATTCTAAGGTACACCCTGAAATAGAATCAGGTTTTTCTTAGAAACTGATGTGATAAAAGGAAAGTGAAAAGTTAGGATAAGTTTCGAAGTTTTATCACTTCATAGCAAACCTCAAAATCTGGTGGATTAAAACTGCTGTTCGCTATTTTTTTTACAGTTGTGTGTGCCTGTTGGGTGATTATACTGGTTTTGCCTGGGTTCACTCATGTACCATCATTCAGCTGGAGGATTTTGAAGGCTGGAAGGTTCAAGATGGCATCACTGACATGACTGGCACTTAGTGTTGCTTAATATTTAGGTTTTGCACCATGTGGTCTTTTATGATTTGGCTGTCTCAATACAGCAACCCAAGAGGGCAAAGTAGAAGCTATGAGACTTCTTCCAGCTTGGAAAATCATATAATGTCACTTAACACTGCACTTTTTTTTTTAAGTTTTCTTTTTTTTCTTAATGCTCATTCAGGGATATCATTGTATTGATTTTTAGAGGGAGAGGAGGAAGGGGGTGGGGAGACAGAGAAACATTGATTGGCTGCCTCCTGCAGGCATCCCAACCAGGGGGTTGAACCTGCAACCTAGGTACTCCTGTGTGCCCTTACCTAGAATCAAACCCAACAACCTTTTGGTGTTTGAGATGATACGCCAACCAATTGAGCCACTTGGCCAGGGCAATGCTGCACATTCTTTCAGTTAGACTAAGTCTCACAAGAGAATCCTCCACTGAAGGGGTGAGGAATTAAGATTTTATCTCTTCCTGGGCAGACCAGGAGCATCACAATATGAAGGGGGTGTACTTACAGCATTTTAAGAACAGGCATCCTTAACAATGTTGTGATGGGGATTTGCTTTAAAATAGAGGATGGTAAAATAAACAAGATAGGTTAATTGTTGATTGGTACATGGAGGTTCATTATTGTCTCGACTTTTCTGTATGTTTGAAATTTTTATCTTCCACTTAGTATTTACTAGAACAGTACTTTATTATTTAATATTTATTATTTCCTTTGTGGAATGTAAATAGTAAGGAGTATAAACAAGTAGTACAGAAATTTAGAAAGGGAATTATTCTTAGTTCTTTATAGATTTTATTGTAATATAAGTAGTAAAAAAAAAGTCTTTTTCATTTGCAGATAACTGTTTCCCTTATTTATCAAAGTAAGACCAAGTACATTAAAGAAATTTGGGAAAACTAAGTATAAAGAAGAAACCAAACCTACCCAGAGACACAGTAACATGTTAATAATGGCTATTTTCAAATGTTTATGCATGTACTTATATAAGTAAGGTCTATAAGTTTCTTTACCATGTAGTGACTGTCTTCCTGTACATAAATCTGAATGACTTTATAAAGTTGTCCTTTTTTTTTACTGTGTGTAAAATAAATAAATAACGAAAGAGCCATTAGAATGTCTACTAAGCTGTTTACATGGAAATCTTTTAACACTGGTGGTATTGCTTAATAACAACTAGTGTTTGCTAAATACATACTGTGTGCCAGCAAAGTTCATATTACCTGTGAAGTTGGTACTATTATTATGCCCCTTTTGTGGGTGAAGAAATTAAGCACTATAGAGATTAAACCTAGAGTCACACCAAGTAAAGGACAGACTTCAAAGCTTGCACTCATAGCTATCATAGTTCTACAAATAGTTAGAAATTGGCTTATGTGCTAAAAATTGGGCAGTGCTTAATTTATCTTGCCTAGCCTCAGTTTCCTGTTTTGGAAAAATTACGTTTATTAATGCATATATTTTAAAGGAAAAGTGTTACGTGTGGGCTTTAATATTTGGAAATTATTGATATATATGGATAGGGCCAGGGTTCTTTTGATTGTCTGGTTATTTCATTTATGACTACTATGTGACTCTTGACAGATCCTGAATAAGACTGTTACTATAGTAACGGAACACAGCAATCTAGAGTGATGGGAGAGGATATATACTATTTGAGAGGTACCTTTTTTTTAAGGATACATTTTATTTATTTTCATTAAGATTTCATTTATTTATTTTTTAGAGAGAGGAAGGGAGAGAAAAAGAAAGGGATGGAAACGTCATTGTGTGGTATGTGCCCCCTCCTGGGGACCCTGCCTGCAACCCAGGCATGTGCCCTGACTGGGAATAGAACTGGTGACCCTTTGGTTCTCAGGCCAGCAGTCTATCCACTGAACAACACCAGCCAGGGCTGAGAGGTACCTTTTTAAGCAGAGTAAACAAAAAACATTTGAGCATTGCACTGGTCTTCAGATCTAACAGCTTTTCAGATTTAATAAACCAAAAGTCCAAACCCTACTTGATAGGCAGCTTCTGGTGCTCAAAGAAAGCTTTGCTCTTTGGTTCATGGGCCAGCCCTCAATCCACCGAGCCACACCAGCCAGGGCAGAAAGCTTTAGTCTTAATTAGGGTACTAAGTAGACCTCTTTTGCTTCTGTATACTGCCTGAAGTTTTTCAGTTTACTTTTTCATAGTGCCCCAAATTCTACCAGTTATGTAATCGGTGTGGGGGGGCACACTAAGACTGACTAGAAGGTGCAGTACAAGCAGAAGGCACTAAGGTATATGTGTATGTGAAAAAGTAAATTAGATCAGTGTAAGTGAGTGAAAATATATTGCCATCCCATAGAACAGAAATATATTGTTCTATGTCTTCAAAACTATTTCCAGCATACTTCTAGACCTCTTTTGAGCCCTTCAGACTCCTCATTCTGTAAAAACCAACTCATCTTGGTGTATTTCTTTGGCCTCCACTACATAGACATATATATTAGTTCTTCAGTACTCTGAATAATTCCTCCCTCCCCACCATTCTTTTCTACTTGAGATGTATTGAATCTGCCTTCTATCCATTTATTTTGGGTCCTTGCTAATTTGTCTTGGAGCCACTGTGTCTGTTCCTAATAACCTGTCCTTAATACTGATTTACTTTGGGTTTGTTTGTTTGATTGATTTTAACTGATGTTGTTTCAAAATCTTTAGTAGCTCCTAAGCCTGTAGGTAAATCAGTAGTTTTTCCCCATAGTTCTACAAGGACAGCGTAATTAATTACTGAGTTTCAGTGTTGCAAGAAATGCAGGAAGCTATATATGAATCTATACTATTGAGGGTTGGCAAAACAAGGTAAAGTTTTGCTAAGACTGCTGGTAGTTTCATTTTTGCAAACTGATCATCAGGAGCATAATTTCTGGGATACTTAAGGAGAAAAACAACTTGCAAATTACTAATGGTGAAAAGCTTCAGAACCACTGCCTTATTAAAGCACAAACTCCTGAGCAGGGAATACAGGATTGCCTTTACAGTCTGGATATAATCTACTTCTCTTTATTCTCTCAGAGTCCTTTCTGTTCCTCTCTCCTCTTTCATGTCTTCAAGTTCACTCCTCATGCTTACATTCTTCAACATGCTTTAGTATTTTTATGCCTTCCTCTTTTTTCTGTTTTCATTCTTCAAAGGTCGACTCATGTGTTTACCTCCTCTGAAGTCTTTTTCATCTGAGACTTTTGGCTGCTCATTCAATATTCCCATAACATTTTCAGATTTTCCTTAAGTATGATTTTCAACAGTCAGGTATGAGTATCTAATCTAGTGATTAGTATAATTGCTAATTACTCTAGTTGGTGTTTATTGGGCTTTTGACACTGATCCTTCAGCAGTTTTGGAAATTTTTAGCAAATATCTTAATTTTTTTTCTCTGCAGCAGTTCTTTCCTTCTATAACTCCAATTAAATGTACAAAAGACTATGACTCTTCCCTCAGTGTGTCTTAAACCTTGTCCTGTAGTTACTATCATGTTACTTCCATGCTTCATTCTGGATAGTTGGTTTCTAGCTTATTTCCCAGTTCCCTGGTTTTTCCAGATTTGCCATGTTTCCTGTTAAAATCATCAGTTTCCCACTTTGCTAACATTGGGGCTATCTCTTCTTCTGGTTTTATTGATTCTTATCTCTTGACATTCTTGTGTGTGTTGTAATTTTTTGTTGAATACCAGACATTGTCAATAAGACCAGAAGAGACTGTGTTACTAAAAAAAACAGTAGAGGCTGTTTATTAGTTTTGCCTGAATATGGATACACTCTACTTCTGTCAGACTGTTAGTGTGGTGGGTTGAATTGGTTTGTCTTTGACCTTTATTATTCCTTTTTTTTTAACCTTCATAGTACTCTGTTAGTGGACTGCCACTGTGTGGTCCTTAATGTGAGGTCCAGAATGCTGGACTATTTCTTTCAGTATTCTTTCACTAGCCTCAACTTCTGCAGTCCCTGCACATCTGTACCACAGAGGGGTCAGGCTGTTTTAAGTTCCTCAGCAGTAGACTGCTATTGCTGTTTATTTGGAGCAAAGCTCATGGTGTTCTTAGTTCTATGCATCCTCTTCCATTCTTAGGCAGGCTCTGTGCCTTATTCTCAAAGGTGAATCTTATTTGTCATAAGATTTTTGACCTTCTTCCTGCTTCTTTGAGTCTAGAGTGCAGGCACATGCCACTGCCCATGTTCCCTCTAGCTGATCTCTGCCTTGTATGGGTGGAAGATCTTGGGCAGGCAGGTTTCATAGCCCATTAGGGCTTAAAGACAACTGCTTTGTATTAGTGCAGAGTCCTTGCAGAAAGTGGCTTTCCTGCTCCTTTCCTAGTAACAGCTGATACTGCCTTATACTCACTCAGGGTTTGGAGTGTGTATGAGTGTCTTCAGGTTCTCCTCTCAAACATAGGCAGGGCCCATGTGGTCATACTGTAGAAAGTAGGACTTCAGATCTGTTGTTTGTCCTCATTTTTTCTTACGAGCACTCAGTGGAGACCTGTGGAAAAGATGTCTTATGTTAGGGCCCCCAGAATTTCTAAACTGTCACATTAGCAAACATTTGGCCTTTAGGGATTTAAGACTTCAAGAAAATTTGGCTTTTTCTTAGCTGTTTTGGTGGCCACCTTTGTCCTATCTCCTTGTTGGAGGGGCTTGCCATTCTTTGTAGTTCATTTCACCTGGTTGCCTTGCAACCTCAGTTCTAGTGTACTCGAGAAAAGTGATTTAATAGATTGTCTGGTTTACTCTTGTCACGTTAGAGTAGGACTGATGTTCTCTTGTGGCTATCTATATACCAAGCAGAGATGAAACACCCCCAAATTTGGTTTTGTTTTGCTTGAAAATATTCAAACAGAGAAAAGTTGGGAGAATAGTAAAATTAATATCCATATGACCTCACCTACATTCAATGTAATCATTTGCCTTACCTTGCTTTATATAGGCTATATGTACTCTTACATATTGTACTTTCTAAAATGTTATTTTAAGTTATTTAATACTGTAATGCAGACATCATGACACTTGACTAAAATTCAGTCTACATTCATACTTCTGTTGTGTGAATCAGGATCCAGCCAAGGTTTATACATTGCATTGGAGTTTATTTCTTTAGTTTCAGACTGGAATAGTACGGTACTTCCATATTTTTTCCTTTGTGACATTTACTTTTTGATGAGTCCAGACCAGTTCTATCTTACAGAATATCCTGTTTTGTATGCCCTATTATTGTATCATTTACATTTAATTATGTTTAGTGTATGTTTCAGTTCTAAAAATTAAGTCCTTTTTTCACATGTGCTTTTTGCACTGTTCTCTTCATTACACGTAATTTTAAGCTTTCTCTTTATTTAAACATTGTAAATATGTAATTGTTTTATATAATCTACCTGAAATACTTGATTTGACATATTTTGTCTTGTATATTGCATCTCAAGGACTTTGTTTTGATGCCCCCTGCTCATCATACTTGAAAGATTATAGAAATAATCTGAAGACTAGCATGAAGTCACATTCCTGCACAAAGATTTGTGTTTGCTTCTCTCTGGTTCTTGGTAGCTTACTAGGATGACACCACCTTAAACCAAATACAAGGTTTGAACTTCTGTTTACTAATTCAGGAAATAATAATGTTAGTTTCAAATCTGCACAAGAACCAGTTTGCATCTGATTTAACTTTTAACCTGTTTGGGGGGACTTTTTGGAGTTCAGCTGACTACGATGAGGTGGCCTGTTAGATTTCTAACTTTGCATATGTCCTGAACCTTGATTTCCTTTCATGAGATTGGCAAAAAATTTAAATTTTCTGGAATTTACAAATACCTTCAGGAAGTATAGAGGCTTTTATACTTCCATAACTTTTGGATTCCCATTTTCCCTTTCATTATTGACCTAGTAATTCCTTATTATCTTATCAACCTTTCATCGCTTTTAAAAGAATGTTCTTTATATTTAATCTAACATTTTTTATTATTTTGGGGGGAAGGCTTGATTTGAGTAATCTGCCATTATCAAGAACTGAAAATTCTTTTCCATAACATTCTGTTTATATGTATTTACTATTATATACTGTTGTAGTTATTTATTTAATTCTATTGACTCCCCTTATTCCTGAAATAGGAGTTTAGGAAATGGGCTTTACTACTACATTCCTAGAATTTAGCATCCTGTCTGGGATAGTCAAGGTACTTGGTAACTGACTCTTAAAAATTGAACTGAGCCTAGGGTTTTTTTCAGAGGGTAGTTGGAAATTAGGTGGGGAAGGTAGGTTAGAATTCTGGATGTTGGGCCAAAGAATTTAGAGTTCCTTTCTAAGGTAGTGGAAAACAGTTGAAAGTTTGATGGGGAAGTGGTGCCATTAATGGTAGAATAAAATACAAAAGAAGAAAATGTGTGGATTAATGACAATTTCCCTTTGGACTAAGCTTAGCATGGTTTTGTTAGAGACGAACTTTGTTGGTTTACCCAGCGTAGGCCTGATATCCAAGTAAAGCCTTGTTGAAAAACATTGTAAACATAAATTTAAAATTGTCTGTATTCTAGTGTAGATTGTGAGATAGTTTTTCAGCTGCATTTAGCATGTAATTATGAGATTTTTTTTAAAGATTTTTTTTATTTATCTTTTTTAGAGGGGAAGGGAAGGAGAGAGAGAGAGAGAAATATCAATGTATGGTTGCCTCTCATGTTTCACCTGCTGGGAATTGGCCTGCAACCCAGGCATGTGCCCTGAATGGGAATAGAACCGTGATCCTTTGCTTCGCAGGCCTGCGCTCAATCCACTCAGCTATACCAGCCAGGGCTAATTATGAGATCTTGATAACTTGCAGATAATATCAGACAGAGAACCACTTAGAAAATTTTGCATGTCGAGTAACAATATAGAATTACTTAAGGCTTTTTACGTAGATTAAGAGAAAATTTAAGCAAAGATTATTTCCATAGAATATATTTGAATTGTGCTGTTTATAGGAAGGAAAAACTTTTTTTTGGTATAAAGATCCTTTATAGTGTTCAGCAGACCACCAAAAACATGAACTTGCTTTAAAGAGCTCTTCAAACAGTTTCCTTAGGAAGCCCAGCAGGATGAAATTATTTATGAAACAAGTAGTCAAATTTTTTTAGTAGCTAATAAGTCATACATTTATGAGATGGACAGAAAGCACAGATTGTGGGGTTGGGCCTTGGCCAGATTGCTCAGTTGGTTGGAATGTTGTCCTGTGCACCAAAAGGTTACAGGTTGGATCCCTGGGCGGGGTGCATAATGGAGGTAAGAGAGCGGTGTTTCTCTCTCCCTCTCAATCAATCAATAAGCATATCCTTTGGGGAGAATTTCTTTAAAAAATATGGAATTGGTATAAATACCTGTTTTCCATTGCTGTTGCTTATGCCAGTCTCTGCTAAAATTCTTTAGTATGAGGGCACATTTAAATAAAAATATGATGAATTAGGTAAACTAGTAGTTAAATATCAGCTTTATCCAAAAGACTTTATTCCCAAAGTTGGAAAGTTCAGTAAAGTAAGTCTCTAACATTGACCATAAGATTTTTGTGGCTTTGTAGCTGGTCTTTCTGCATTTGAAGCAAGTTCTGGCAAATGGAAAATGTGATCTCTTGCTGCTGTCAGTGCCTCAGCTTAGTCATAGATTTGCTGATAAGGAACTTGAGCACAAATTCCAGTTGGACTTACGATGCTCAGGACTTCAGTGAGTCTCAGAGACTCAAAAGAGTGCAAATTGTGTTACGGAACTTTTCATAGGAGTGATGAGTGCTATATGTAAATTGAGTGGCAAGGCATGGCAGACAGGCACATACTTTGTAAAGTCTACATGGGTCACAGTCCTGGTGTGATAAGTTTTTATCTTATCACCAGAGAGCTTTACTGTCCAACTGTGGAATCAAATCTGAATTTATTTAGAAAACAAATTATATAAAGTGACAGAGGAAACTAAGATACCATTGTGTTGACCATTGAAGAAATGTTATAATATGGACTTTTTGTGTTACACTCATCAAATCTTGGTTAAAAGCATTAAGCTTCAAATACCTTTTTCCTGCTGGTGTGTTATTTTTGTTTATGCCTTTTCCATGATAGCACATATAACTAAGTTTCGTGGCTATTTGTGTGGCTTGTTTGTTCTATTTTTTAAATAAATGAAAGAATTTAAAATTGTCCCTCTTGCAGGTGGTCCAGTAGAAATTATTTAAGGACTGCAATTTAATTTTCTTTTTTTTTTCCGTTTTTTGTGCTTTTGACCTACAACTTATGCAACGATATTATATAAGTTCTCTGGTAACACCTACATTGTCAAAATTCAATCAGTTTATGTAGAGGAGTTGCCAAAAATAGTTTAATACAGGATAAATTATATCTCTCAAAGGACTCTGCCTCTTTGTCTTCTCTCAAGAGGTTTGTTTAGAGCAGATTTCCTACTAGGTTAGTTTAATTCTGCAATTATGCAAGTAAGAATTGGATGTAAATGTAGTCAAACTACGAGAAATATGATTAAGAAGCATTATTGTTATTGAAGAAACATCTATAGGCCTGTATCGTAAAAAGCATTTTGTCTCCCTGTTAAAATCCTCATATCACAAGTACAGTCCCTTGTTTAGTATTTTCATAGCCTTCTTTGTAAAATAACAAAATGCTACTTGTTAAGTCTTTTTTTATGAGCTTTTGCATGCCACTGTTTAACCATTAATCTTCTTTTTACTTGTGTATGCTTTCTTTTAAAAGTCCACCTCATGATACACCTTTTTAGTTAAAAAAAAGTGTATGGACATATGTATATAGCTTGTAAAAAGCTGAAGTGATCATATATATGTTCTATCATCCAAAGTAGGCCACTTTTAAGAAAAACTCAAGCACTATTAATAATTGTCCTGAAATAATGAGCACAAATTAGGACTTTTCTGGTCATAAACTGGGACTTCCAGGCATACCAGGAAATACTGTTATCCTACTTAAAAGGAAAACAGTAGCTATTTGCCCCACCCCTTACCTCATTCCCAGTCCCACTTTCCAAAGGCAGTATCCCCCAACCTTTAGCTGTTCTAGGATTTATCTTTGTATTTATAAATGATGTATTTTATACTGTTGATGATTTTTCAATATTGTATGTTTTCCTTATTCACCATTGTTTTTATTTCCCTTACCTACCTCCATCCCACAGCATGTATGTAGCCAAATCAGCAGACAGTTTATATTAATAAAACTAAATATCTTATGTTCACACAAATATAATACCTCCTTTCTTGAACGATAACTCTGTTTTCCCAAGTCAGAAAACTAATTTATTAAATTAATTTTTCCACTTTTATCCAATTATGTTATCTTTGCCACATTCCAAAATAGTTTTTGATACTATTTTTTTTCTTAGAAATTTGCTTCCTTTATCTGTGATCCTACTCCGATTTCAATAAATTGCTCCCTATGCTTTCCTGTATACCTTTGTAATAGTTGCCTGGATATTGTAACTGGTTCTTTAGTTCCTTACACTCTCGTTTTCCTAGCACATGATCTTCATTTAGCTTCTTGTGGTTTTTGTTTTGTGATTTTTTTTAAAAGATCTTGCATGCCTGAAAATGTGTCTTATTCTCTATCTCACATTTAGCCTTTAGATTGAAACTCAAGGTTAAATATTTTTCTCACCATTAGTTATTGTGTCATTGTCTTAAAAGTTTTTTTTGTTTGTTTGTTTGTTTTTAGATTTTATTTATTTATCTTTAAAGGGGAGGGGAAGGAGAGAGGGAGAGAAATATCAATGGATGGTTACCTCTTGTGTGTCCCCTGCTAGCAACTGGCCTGCAACCCAGGCATGTGCCCTGACTGGGGAATTGAACCGCGATCCTTTGGTCTGCAGGCCCATGCTCAGTCCACTGAACTACACCAGCCAGGGCTCTTAAAAATTTTTTTAAATATATTTTATTTATTTATTTTTAGAGAGAGGAGAAAGGAAGGAGAGAGAGTGGGAAACATCAATGTGTGGTTGTCTCTCCTGTGTCCCCCACCAGGGATCTGGCCTACAACCCAGGCATGTGCCCTGACTGGGAACTGAACCGGTGACCCTTTGCTTCACAGGCCTGTTCTCAATCCACTGAGCTACACCAGCCAGGGCTTAAAAGTTTTTAAAGGTGTAATTGAGATGACATTCTGATTACTTTTGTCTGCGACTTGCTTTTTCACTCTTTTATTTCTGGGGTTCTCAAATTTCAAGATGATAACTTGTGCTTAGTGTTGGACTCTTTTCATTGATCTGCTGAGTACTCTTGAATCCTTTCAATGTGAAGATTTGTATCCTTTAATCCTAAAAAGGTTATTTTATTTATTTGGTAATATTTTTATTTATTTTATTTTCTCATTCTATAACCATATTATAGTCAAATTGGTAACTCCCATTGACAGTTCTATTTTTAAGGTACATTTTCCACTTCAGGGAGGTTTACTCCATTTGCTTCTAAGCCTTATGTTGATTATTACAATGTATCACATTTTTTAAAAAGTGTGTTATATTTTGAATATCCACAAGCTCGTCATTATACTGGATTGCTTTCTCAAGCTTCCTGTTATGTGAATGAATGTCTTAATCATTTGAGGATAGTAATTAGCTCCTTTCCTCACATTTTCTCTAACCTTTTTTTTTGTTTATTACTTTGGTGTCTTTCATATTGGAGGCCTTCCTTGAATGTTTAATGATCCTTGATGTTTGCCTATTAGAGGAAACCCCTAAAAAAGCTGATTAGAAGAAACTCTTGGTTACTTGTGGTTTTGGATGTGGGGTAGGATGATCAAGGGGTAAGCTAGTTTTGTAATTAGAACATTCCAAATGTTGATATCCAGAGATCTAATCTGGTGTTTTATTTGGTGATCCAAGAGGAAAATCCATTAGCGTTTGAACAGTACTGTAGAAACAAAGCCAGGAAAGCATCTTTGGGTCTCAACATTGAATACAGTATATGTATATTTTCTTTTATTCCTTATACTTAATTCCCACATATTTGAGGAAAATTATTGCCTGTGAAATCCTTATTTCTAAAGAATAAATACCCTAATTTTGGAATAATGGAGCTTGGGGAAATATCTGGGGTTTTACTCCTCTAGCTACAGATTTTAGTTCAGCAACTAGATTTTCAACCATTTTTATGGTACTCTGATGCCTCCAGGTCTTGATTCTTTCACTCCCACCTCTTTCTAAATGTCTAGGGTATAGTTTAATTTTCTCTGCTGAATTCTCCTACTTTGGGTTTTCCAAATATACATTGAAATCTTATGCCTTCCGTGGTCCCCTTCCTGTTCTTTTCATGGTTAAAGCTTTAGATTAATTTACTGTCACTTTATAGAGATTTGGGGGAAGGGGGCCAAAATAAATGCATAAGGATAACTCATGTATAACTAGAAATTCAAAACTGACCTTTTTTCTGAGTGTCTTTTTTTTTAATTTAATTATATCCCATAGTATAACTTTTACTCTGGTTTCTCATTAGTTGAATTATTTTAATTGATACTCAATTTGTACTATATCTTTTGTGTTTGTTGTACGTCTCCTACTGCATTATAGACCATATGTTTTGTTAGTTTTTTGCCCTCTTCATCCTCTTTCCTGTTTTCCTGATACCATGTTCGAATGTTTTAATAAAGCAGGTAAGTGAAGTGCATCGATACTCCCCTTAATTTCAGTCTACTTTCAGAACAATAAGGGAATAATTCTTTTTTATTTTTTAAAGATTTTATTTATTTATCTTTAGAGGGGAAGGGAAGGAGAGAGAGAGAGAAATATCAATGTATGGTTGCCTCTTGTGCGTCCCCTGCTGGGAACTGGCCTGCAACCCAGGCATGTGTCCTGACTGGGAATTGAACCATAGTTGTTTGGTTTGCAGGCCTGTGCTCAATCCACTGAGCTACACTAGCCTGGGCTAGGGAATAATTCTTGACCTTGAAAGTTGATAACTGGGAAAAGTTGAAGAGATGATTGTGATTTTTTTTCATTTGATACTCCCTTTTGTCATTTCCTCTCTCAGTTATTGAGGCCTCTTTGTAAATCCTTTTGCCAGGATACTTAAACATTGTTGTTGTTGTTTTAATTTATAAGAGCAATCATGATAGCAGTACTGTTGTAATAGCCTCAAACTGGAAGCAGTCTATTGTCCATCCATAGGAGAATGGGCAAATACATTGTGTATTGATACAATGGAATATTACAGGAACCAATTCAAGTGAACTTACAACTGCATGAAACAACATGAATAAATCACACAAATACAATATTGAGCAAATGAAACCAGACAAAAAAGAGTACATATTGTATGGTTTCATGTATACATAGTTAAAAATCAGGTATAGCTATGGTATCTTTTGGAATAGGTTTAGAGGAATGTTTTAATGAAGAAACCTTAGAAATTATTTTCACTTTGAGAAGGGGGGATAGGAAAATGAATGCTAGCATAAGGTAGTATGGTGTCTTAATAAAAGTATATATAAAGTTAAGGCACACAAAGAAAAGTCCTGTTTTAACACCATGACCAGGAATTGAACGGGGAATGTGAAAGGGCTGTGAGAGCATTTTGTGTTAAGGGGTGTGCAAATAGTATAGCTAATGTTTATGGAATGAGTGTTGAACACCAAAAATAGATATGAATAGCAAGATAATTAAGGGCAAATTCATGTAGGATTTTATATGGAGAAAAAATTAATCAAGGAAAAGAGCCCAGGCTTTGGAAACAACAAACCTCAGTTCATCTCACTTTTATTAGGTGTGCTTCATTTTACAGATAGTTGGGAACCTTTGATAGATTTTATATCTCTGCCTTGTAGAAGAGGAGTAATGATAGTCTTGTAATTCACTATGCCAGATACAGTTAATTTGCATCAGTGATTATTTATTGACCTGATGATTAAGGAGGATAAAGAACAAAAAGTTTGAATGCTTTCCCAAAGGCCATTAATCAAAATTTGATTTCACAGGAAATCTTAAGAATGGAGTCTAAACCTTCAAGGATTCCAAGAAGAATTTCTGTTCAGCCTCCCAGCTCTTTAAGTGCTAGGATGATGTCTGGAAGCAGAGAAAGTAGTTTAAATGATACCTATCCCTCAAGAGACTCTTCATTTAGACTGGATCCTGAATATCAGGTAACAGCTTAGTTCGAAATATACAGATAGTCTCTTTTTCAGAATTGTGGGGGCCACGTGTGTCTTTTGGACTTTAGGTAAGTAATATAGTATGCTTATAATATGTTCAGCAGAATTTGAGGCATCAAAACATGTCTGTAGCAAAATGAATTATTGTTCATACCAAGTAGCAAAAACTTAATGTTTTCAAACTTCTTGGACTTCAAAATTATGAATGGGGAATTACAGAAAATGATCATAATGGGCTGGCCAAAAAGATGGCTTAATTTTTCCTGTATGATGGCACTAGTAGTGCTTAGCTGTCTTCAAAACAATATTCGATTGTATTGTCACAGCTGTCATATCAGCATGCATTTAAAAAACATAAATTTATGAAAATTGGTGAATTTTTGTGCAGCTATTTTAATATTGAAGATGAAAGAAAATACACATTTTCAATCTATTGTGCTTTATTCAATAAGGGTAAAAATGCAACTGAAATTCAAAGAAGATTTGTACAGTATATATATGGAGAAGGTGCTGTGACTGATCAAACATGTCAAAAGTGGTTTGCAAAGTCTCTTGACACTATTGGTATTTTGGTGAAATAATTCTTTGCTTGGCTCTCTTATGCATTGGAAGAATTAATAGCACCCTGGCCTCTGCCCACTTGAAGCCAATAGCGGGAGATAGCTGACACACTCAAAATAGCCAAATCAGTAAAGTTATTGGTGAAAATGAAAATATGTCTTGTATTTTACAGAAAAACATAAGTATCAATTTAATATAAGTTTAAACTAGGTTAATCAATGTGAATGACTTTGTCAAAGGACAAAAAATTTCATCCTTTTTCTTTAACATTACATTCATTTATCAGACTTTTCTTTGAGAATATGCAAAGCAGTGGTGGAATAATGATTGTTAAGTGGTTTGTGTGTTTTGTTTTGACAATATGATATCTAAATATTTTGCTTTTAGATGAATTTGGAGATTTTTTTAATGGTTAGTAATGATTGCACTGATTGATAATCTACATAATGCTACACTGGCTACTCTTACCTAGCTAATTTTCTTTAAGACTAACAGTACTTTGATTTTTGAAAAGGTTCATTAGCATTTAACACCATAGTTGTAACATAAAACTATAAATCTCAGAAGGCGTAATTCATAGGTTTAGTGCAATTTATTGTCTTTCAATTTTAAATTTATCACATTATTGGCTGAAGAAATAATTAAATCACATGTGGCTTACTAAAGTTTGAAGTTTAGGTAACTGACTCTTAAGAGAATCATTCTGGTCCTGGCCTGGTAGCTCAGTTTATATAGAGCATTGTCCCAATATGCTAGGGTTGCAGGTTTGATTCCTGGTCTCAGCAGATAGAAGAATCAACCAGTGAATACATAAATAAGTGGAACAACAAATTTATGTCTGTGTCTGTTTCCCTCTCTCTCTCTCTAATCAATCAGAAAAAAAAATTATAAAACAAAAAAATCTTTCAGTGAAAATTTCTGTCTTAAGAAACATATCTATATATCTATAGATATCTGTAGATATTTATCTACAGATATCTATAGATCATGTAACATAGTATATGACAAAGTCATTAAAAACATTTCTGCATGTTAAGCATTTTATAAAATATTCAGAGGAAGGCTGAACTAAAAATAACTTCTCAAAAATGTCAGTATCTACCTACATACTCATAAGCTTTTTATGAACTGTTTGCTTAGTCTCATTTTCATGTTAATTGGTATTGTGCTTTTCTTTTTTTTTTTCTTTTGCCGGATAAGAGTATACTTGCCAGAGGTACAGAATACTATCTTTTGTATTCTGTACAAATGTTGTGGGTTAAATGATGTGACCTATTCAGAGCATGGTATTGGTTGTTTACCTGTATTTATAGAATTTTTAAATCTATAAATTTTTCATACAGCTTATTTTGAGGAACACAGTACTCTAACACCAGTCTGTACATCCTGGATTGGAATATTGTTCCATTAATAGCTATGTGAACCCAGGCAAGTTACTTTATCAGATTGTTAGAATTAAATGAATTAATAAACTGAATGAGAATAGTGCCTGCTACATGATATAATATAGAAAGAAAACCCTAAAGACTCCACCAAAAAAAATTAAAACTAATAAATGTTGCAGAATAGAAAATATACAAAAATTAGTTGCATTTATATATGCAAATGAATCACTGTTAGAAACAAAAGTAAAGAAAGGTCCACTTACAATTGCATGAAAAAGAATAAAAGACCTAGGAATTAATTTAACCAAGGAGTTGAAAACTGCGAAGTATTGGTGAAAAAAATTGAAGATATAAATCATGCAAAGCTATTTGATCTTGTAGACTAGAAGAATTAATTTTGTTATAGTGGCAATACTATCCAAAGTAATTCATAGATTTAATGTAGTCCTTATGAAAGCACCAATGACTTTTTTTATATAAATAGAAGAAACAATCATAAAATTTGTGTAGAACCACAAAAGACCCCCTCCAGTGCTGAAGCTATCTTGAGAAAGAACAACAAAACTGGAGGCATCATGCTCCCTGATTTCAAATTATATTACAAAGCTATAGTAATTAAAACAGTGTGGTAGTGGCAGAAAAGCAGACACATAGCTCAGTGGAATCAAAGAGAGAACTCAGAAATAAACCCATAATATGTGATAGATAACTATATAGATCTACGTATGATATCTATATGTGTATATATGGTATAGTCAGCTAATTCATTACAAATGAAAGGACAGATTTTTCAATAACTGGTTTTGTGAAATAAATACTGTATTTTGCTATGTAAATGCACTCCTATGTATAGTGCACACCCACCTTTTTGGCCCATACTTTCAGGGGGAAAATCTTCTGTCTTAATATTTCATTTATTTATATTTAGAAACAAAACCAATTATTGTATTCCAGGGTATTATTTTGCATATAGATAACATTATTGCTTTCTAGAGTTACACTTTTAATGCATAAATAAGCATACAAGTATAAAAGGATTAAAAACATAGATATGGAATTAGTACTACCCATATATAATGTGCATCCTTATCTTTTTTTTCAGAAATTTGGGCAAAAAAAGTACTCATTATACACAGCAAAATACGGTAGCATACAATCTTACTTGTATGTGGAATTTTAAAAAAAGAAACCCAAATTTGAAGATATAGAGAACAGATTGATGGTTGCCAGATGGGGGGATTCGGGGGTGGGAGTAGAAGCAGGGCAAAATAGATAAAAAAGGTCAAAAGTGACAAACATTCAGTTAATAAGATTGGGGATATAATGTATAACATGGAGACTATAGTTGATACTGTATTGTATATTTGAAGGTTTCTAATAGAGTAGGTCTCAAAAGTTTTCTACACTTGAAAAATATAGCTATGTGGTTGTGGATATTAACTAGATTTATTGCACTGATCATTTTGTAATATGTACACATACATCAAATCAATGTTTACTTGAAAAAGAGTGGTGAGAGGGGGCATCCTTGCCTTGTACCTGATCTTAGCAGGAAAGTTTCTAATTTCTAACGGTTAAGAATTGTGTATGTTTTTTGTAGGTATTTTCAAGTTAATGAAGTGATCCTTTTCTAGTTTGCTGAGAGAGTTGTTATCATAAAAGGAGTGTTGAATTTTATCAAATGCCTTTGCTCCCACTAATGATACAATCATGAGGTTTTATTTATTTTTTAGGGAAGGGAGGGAGAAAGAAAGGGAGGGAAGCATCAGTGTGTGGTTGCCTCTTCTCACACACCCCCTCCTGGGGACCTGTCCCACAACCCAGGTGTATGCCTTGACTGGGAGTTGAACCAGTGATCCTTTGGTTCACAGGCCATCACTCAATCCACTGAGCCACACCAATCAGGGTGAGGTTTTATTTCTTTAGCTTACTGATGTGATAATATTAAACTGATTTTCAAATGTGGAACCAGACTTAACATAACTTGGTTAAATTCCACTTGGTCATGGAAAAATTATTATTATTTTTATACTTTAAGTATTTTTATACTTATTATTTTTATACTTTTTTGGATCTCATTTGTTGATACTTTGTTGAGGTTTTTTGCATGTACGTGAGAGGTACTGGCTTATAGTTTGTTTTTTCTTATATTTTTTTCTGGTTTTGTTATTAGGGTAATGCTGGCCTCATAGAATGAGTTAGGAAATACTTTCCCTGCTTCTATTCTCTGAAAGAGTTTGAAGATAATTTATATAATTTCTTCCTTAAATGTTTGGTAGTGCCTAGGCTGGGTGGCTCAGTTGGTTGGAGCATCATCCCATACACCAGAAGGTTGCAGGTGCAGTTCCTGGTCAGAGCACATAACCTAAGTTGAGGGTTTGATCCCTGGTTGGGGCGTGTATGAGAGGCAACTAATCGATGTTTCTTGCTCTCTTTCTCTCCATCTTTCTCTCAAATCAGTGAACATATCCTCAGGTGAGGATTAAAAAAAGAAAATGTTTTGTAGAATTCACCAGTGAACCCAGGTGGATCTAGTGTTTTCTGGTGTGAAAGCTTACTAATTATTGATTCAATTTATGAGTTATAAGAGTGTTTTTAATTTTATGTATTCTAGATACAAGATCTTTATAAGGTCAGTTATTTTCTAATTGAGGATCTTTTTTAAAATTTTTTATTGAGCCCAGAGAGAGAAACATCAATTCGTTGTACTACTTATTTATACATTCATTGGTTTATTCATGTATGTGCTCTAAGCAGGGATCAAAACTGCAACCTTGGCATATCAGGATGATGGTCTAACCAACCGAACTACCTGACAGGGCAAGGGTCTTTTTCACTGAACTGTTTGAAGAGCATTTGTCTTGGAAATATTTTTTTAAGTCAATTTAGAAATAGTTTTCTGAATGCAAATATTGATTTATATAATGCTAACAGTAAATAATTAATAATATAATTGACTATCCTTTCAGGAAACCTCTCGTTGTAAGGGTAACTTAAGGAAGTACTGTGAAGATACAAATAAATAAATGAAATGAGAAGTGGATCCCTGCTAGTTATAGAAAGTTTGGAAAATTCCCTTCCATCCATTGTGCGCACATTTATAGTAATTAAGTTTTCAGACTTTTCATATAGGATTTCTCAGATATACAGTGTAGTAGTTAAGCTACTTTGTGCTAGATAGACCTCCTCTCATTGAGTTATAATGTTCATAACATACAATTTACATTTCTTATCCTAGACAGCCTTGTGAATTGAAGTAACTTATGAAAAAGGTTTATCCCAGGAGCTTAATTCTGTACCCATTCTGTATAGAGACTGGAATTTATTTATTTATCTTTTAAAAAGATTTTATTTATTTATTTTTAGAGAGAGGAGAAGGGAGGGAGAAAGAGAGGAGGAGAAACATCAATGTGTGATTGCCTCTTACGCAACCCCAATGGGGGACCTGGCCAACAACCCAGGCATGTGCCCTGACTGGGAATCAAACCAGCCACTCTTTGGTTTAGAGGCCCACACTCAATCCACTGAGCTACACAAGCCAGGGTGAGACTGGAATTTAATGAAAATAAGAAAGAACTTCATGAAACATGAATGGAAATTTAATAATTACCAGCTTCTTAGTTTCTTCTAAATGTTCATAATTTGAAGGTGACAATTGAAAAAAGATTTATTGGACTTACTGAATGTAAGTACTTTTTGTGTCAGAGAACACCATAAAGAATGAAAGACAGTGAATTCTTACATCATAATAATAAGACAGCCCACTTTAAAGTGGCAGAGGGCCTGAATAGACCTTTGTCCAAAGATGTACAAATGGCCAAGAATCACATGGAAAGATGTTGAACACCATCAGCCATTAGGGAAATGCAGATGTACAATAGTACCATGCTATTCCCTCTGGAATGGTAAATAGAAAAGACAGTAACCTTGGCATAAGCCCCATCTTAGAAACCCCCGTGCCATGAGAACCAAATGGAGGAAGAATCAAATGTGCAGGCCAAAGTGCAAGAGAACATGAGGCCGAGGTCCAAATAAATTACTAGCTTGTGTACCTGTGGAAGGCACAGGAGCAGAAATGGGGAAACCAGAGGCCAGGGACATTGGTACCAATCATTGGACTCCATGCCTGCTCTCTGGAACTTCTCAGTGGATCTAGAACACAGATTGCTGTCTGATTGAAGGAACCACTTTTTGAGAGACCCACTTGCACCAAAAACAGTCCTTTTTGGTCCTTTGTTCTGGGCATGTGACTTTCTGGACTAGTTCTGTTCTCAGTTGTGGCTAACTGTAACGTGCACAATAAACCATCTCATCTGCTATCTTATGCGAAGAAAAGAAGTGAAAAGGAAAACAAAAAGAAAATGAGTTGTCCAAGTTGTGAAGAAATTGGAACTCTTCTACACTGTTCATGGGACTGTAAACTGGTACAGCCACTTTGGAAAGAGTTTAGTAACTCTTTCAAAAATTACACTCTGAGTTACTATATGGCCCATCAGATCCAAGAAAATTAGAAACATGTATGTACACAAATCTTGAATATGAATGTTTATAGCAATGTTATTTATGATAAGACAAAAACAATCCAAAAGCTACTTAAATTTTTTCCAATAAAGTATAGCTGGTATACAACACTCGCTTTAGGTGTATAATACAGTGATTTGACCTTTATATACCTCTTGATGTGATCAAGACAGTAAATCTAGTAATCATCTGTCACCATGCAAATCACAGTGTTGACTGTATTCTACTTCGCCTTTTCCACCCACTGCTATACCACCTCCCTTCTGGCAACCATCAGTTTGATCTGTTTCTATGAGTCTGGTTTGTACATGTGTTTCATTTGCTTTGTTTTAGATTCCACACACAAGTCATTTGCTGTTTGTCTATGACTTACTACACTTAGCATAATACTGTGTAGGTGCATCCATGTTGTCACAAATGACAAATTTCATTCTTTTTTGTGGCTGAGTAATACTCGAAGGTATACTACATTTTTTTCTATTTATATATCAATGGACACCCAGGTTGTTTCCATATCTTGGCTATTGTAAGTAATGCTGCAGCGAACGTAAGGGTGCTTGCATCTTTTTTAATTTGTGTTGTTTTCTTCAAATAAATATTTAGAAGTGGAGTTGCTGAATTGTATGCTAATTCTATTTTTAATTTGGGGGGAATTTCCATACTGTTTTCCATAGTGGCTGCACCAATTTACAACCCCACCAATAATTGTGCATAAGACTTCCCTTTTCTCATTCTCATCAACACTTGTTATTTGTTGACATTTTTAGTAATAGCCATTCTGACAGGTGTAAGGTGGTATATCATTGTGGTTTTCACTTGGATTTCCCTGATGATTAGTGATCTTGAGCCTTTTTTCATATGTCTTTAGCTATCTATACCTATTCTTCAGAGAAATGTCTCTTCATGCCCTCTGTCCATTTAAAAACTAAGCATTCATTGTCTGCAACATGTCATACTTTGGAGACAGACTCACATTCTGATTTTATTGGGCCACCAATAGTTCTAGACAGTGGAATAGATAGCATGTTGTTAAATGAATCCCATAGTTTAATTGATAAAAGAATTCAGAAGTGAGAAAAACTCATTGCTTTGCTTCAGACTGAGGATATTTGCACAACAGACAAATTTGATTGGTAGGAATCTAGGGAAGGTTTGATTTTGAATTTAAGCCAGCAGAAAAAGTTATTTTACCTTTCCATATACTGATATTAATATGGATTTTTTGTCTGTGTTGTAACAATGTGTATAGGCCCCATAGGCTACCTTTTAGAGCTGTGAATCATGAAAATTGTTTCTTGAGTAGTGAGTGTGCCTTTATCTCACCTGTAGCTAAGGCAGGAAACTGGCATGATTTTAGACTTTTTGTAAATTTCTCACATTGTCTTTAAATTTGAATTTTTATCTTTTATAATTGTTCTCTATTCCCATTACTTTTGTGACAAGAACTTATTTCTTTTTATTTCAATAACTTCATTAGTTGATTTTTCTACTTTCTGTCCATTCTACCTTTTTTATTTCCCACAATGTTCTAAGGATCTTTCTAAGAAGTTGATGTGATGGTATTTCCCCCTTGAGTGGTTTCCAAAATCACATTTGCAAAGAGCTATTCAGTAACAGTTTGTTTAATCCATGTAAAGTGAGAGAATAAGGACAAGTTATTGATTTTTGTACAAATAAAACATATATTAAAAGTCTATTGTATTCTGTCATATCCTTCATGTTTGGGAGGTACATAAAATTAGGAAAAAGATTTAGATGGTATTTACTATTTTAGATTTCCTTGTCAAAAATGGCCATTTAAAGTGTTTTAAATTAAAACACTTTATTTTGTTCTCTGATATCTAAAGGGGTTAAGTCATTGGCATGCAGGATAATTTTACGAATACCCTGATAACGGCACGTAAGATGTTTATATTTTGAAATATCTAATGAATTTCACCTCTTATGCTAACTCAGTTTATTGATCGGGGACTCGGGAGTACTCAGTGCAGAAGGCTGTGAGACCATGTTTGTGCTAAGCTAAGGATGCCATATTCAGTTAGCAGAATAGTCTCGGCAACAGATAGATAAAATCCTGATCTAACCTGTTCTTGTTTTTTCAGCTTTGTATCTTCTGCTTTTTCATATATGTGCAGTTTATACTGTAGAATTCCCTGAATGTATGCAGTGTGCTTCCAATAATTGAAGCATAATAGAAGATCAAGTAAGCTATAATGCTGTAGAAAATTCATAGGATAGAGGGATTTATACATCTTTTTGTGTTGTCTACAACCTCTTTACTCATTTGCCTGCGGGTGAACTCTCACATTTTGTGAATTCTCTCCTGCTTTCTTTGAGCATAGTTAGGCTCCTGTTTTTATGTCACAATACCTCCTATTGTAGCCTTATTTACATTATAATTTATTGTTGTCTTATATTTATCATGTGAATAATAATTAACATAGATTGAATTTAAAACTCATGTTATATTCCATTTTTAACTTTCTGTTGTCAAGAAATACAACGCTTAACGGAACATTGAAAAAAGAAAAGAACATTGTTTTTCCTTTAGTACTTTTTTAAAATATATTTTATTGATTATGCTATTACTGTTGTCCCTTTTCCTCCCCTTTATTCCCCTCCACCCTGCACACCCTCTCTCACCCACATTGCCCCTCTTTAGTTCATGTCCATGTGTCATTAGTTCTTTAGCCTCTACATTTCCCATACTATTCTTGCCCTCCCCTTGTCTATTTTCTACCTACCATCTATGCTACTTACTCTCTGTACGTTTTCCCCCTCCCTCCTCCTTCCACTCCCCTGTTGCTAACCCTGCATGTGATCTCCATTTCTGTGGTTCTGTTCCTGTTCTAGTTTTTTGCTTAGTTTGTTTCTGTTTTTGTTTTAGGTGTTGTGGTTAATAATTGTGAGTTTGCTGTCATTTTACTATACATGTATTTTATCTTTTTCTTAGATAAGTCGTTTAACATTTCATAAAATAAGGGCTTGGTAATGATGAACTCCTTAACTTGACCTTATCTGAGAAGCACTTTATCTGCCCTTCAATTCTAAATGATACCGTTGCTGGATAGAGCAATCTTGGATGTAGGTCCTTGCCTTTCACGACTCGGAATACTTCTTTCCAGCCCGTTCTTGCCTGTAAGGTCTCTTTTGAGAAATCAGCTGACAGTCTGATGAGAACTCCTTTGTAGGTTACTGTCTCTTTATCTCTTGCTGCTTCTAGGATTCTCTCCTTCATTTTAATCTTGGGTAATGTAATTATGATGTGTCTTGGTATGTTCCTCCTTAGGTTCACCTTCTTTGGGACTCTCTGAGCTTACTGGACTTCCTGGAAATCTATTTCCTTTGCCAGATTGGGGAAGTTCTCCTTTATTATTTGTTCAGATAACTTTTCCACTTGTTCTTCTTCTTCCCCTTCTGATACCCCTATAATTTGATGTTGGAACATTTAAAGATGACCTGAAGGTTCCTAAGCCTCTCCTCATTTTTTTAAATTCTTGTTTCTTCATTCTTTTCTGTTTGGTTGTTTGTTTCTTCCTTCTGTTCCACTCCATTGATTTGAGTCCCAGTTTTCTTCTCATCACTATTGGTTCCCTGTGCATTTTCCTTCATTTCACTTAGTGTAGCCTTCATTTTTTAATCTAATTTGCGACCAAATTCAACCAGTTCTGTGAGCATTCTGATCACCAGTACTTTGAACTGTGCATCTGATAGGTTGGCTATCTCTTGGTCTCTTAGTTATATTAGCTCTGGAGCTTTGATCTGTTCTTCTGTTTGGGCCATTTTTTGCAGGGGGGTCCCAGACGTCAGGCCTGTTACGTATGAGTGGTGGAGCCTTAGGTGTTCACCAGGGCGAGGCAACCCAGTCACTGGGTTGTGATGCTATATGTGGAGGTGGGGTCCAAGAGGAAACAATGGTGCTTGCTCTGCTCTCTGTGGTATCTCAGGCCCCTCTGCTGCTTTTGCCGAGCAAACTGGGCCCTTCTGGTGCTGATTCCCATATGAGTGGGCTTGTCTACATTCTAGGACCCTGTGGGTCTCTCCAACAAACTCTCCTGTGAGGCTGGGAGTCTCTCCCTGTGCCTCAACCCCCACAGGTGTTTTCATTTGGTGTTTTGAGGCTTTATTTCCTGGCACTGGGACCCTGTGTTGCGTGGTCTGTCTCACTCCCCAATCTCACCTAGTTTATCTGCGAGAGATCATGGGACAGCCCGGTCAGCTGCCTTGCGTGCAGTATCCTCGCTTCACAATTCACAATTGCCGCCTGGCTGGGTCTGCCCATTGCTGCCCTGCCCTCAGGATCTGCCAGCCGCCGCCTGGACACCAGAGGTGCTTTTCACACCTGGTGCCACCACTTTCTGTGCCTCAACCTGTCTCTGCTCAGCCGCCCCACTGCCCAGCTTACCGGTCTGGATGAATTTGTCTATTTTATCTTCTTGGTTGTCTGATTTCCATACAGTTCAATTTTCTGCCAGTTCCGTTGTTAACTTTGTGTCTACATTGTTCTTATTTGGGTTGTGCGAGGAGGCACAGGTGTCTACCTATGCCTCCATCTTGGCCGGAAGTCCCCTTTAATATTCTTTAATAAAATGAACTGTTTCCCATGCATTTTAAAATAATAATAAAATGTTTAATGAAAGGAAAATTTCTTGTAAAATAAAAGGACAATTTCTGTCATTGTGGTTGAAATATTATGTTCTTATTTAAACCTATATTTTTAAGGAGATAAACTAATTTCTGTCTTATGCACTGTATTGGGCTTACTGCCTACTTAATTAAAAAGTTAAAAAGTAAATTAGTTTATATACATTGTGAGTGACTTTTGTTTTGGGTTTTATTTTGTGTATCTATGTTTATATGTTAATAGAGAAAGCATTGAGCTAAGTATTTTAAAATCTGTACTTATTTTAGCTGTTTTTTGTTTCACTGATAAGGAATTCCAGATATTAAGATATTTTTTAAAACATAATGTTTATAGTATTGTATGACCGTAGACTTAAGAATGAGCATTAGAACCAGGATAGTTTTTTTTTTACTTGAGAAGTATGTTCACACTTTATATATTAGTGCCTTTCTTGGCATTCTGTCCATCTTTCAACAGGAAACAGGTTACTCAGAAGATTCAAATACTAAGTTGGGGGTCAGCGAATGAATTAAATTTTTGCTTTTAAATATTTTCTAACCAGATGATTATATACAGTTCCATAGAATAATTAATCTAAATCAGATTTATTATGCAACAAAGTACAATTATAGTATAATATAAAGGGACACATGGGCAGAAGGGAACAAGGATTAGGAAAAACCTACATGGCAGAAAAATGTGGTCCTTGGGAATGTATTTGAATATTGTAAATTAAATTTGATAATGAATGCAAGCATTTTGTTGTTCTTTAATTTTTTTTAACTTACAGTCTACATCTGCATCATCATCTGCATCTCCATTTCAGTCCACATGGTATAGTGAATCTGAGATAACTCAGGGAGCACGCTCAAGATCACAAAACCAGCAACGGGATCATGATTCAAAAAGACCTAAACTTTCATGTACAAACTGTGTATCTACCTCAGCTGGGAGGAGTGTTGGACATGGTTTAAATGCAGTATCAGGTGAGAATTAAATTTACGTAAGAGTGACTTCACATGCATTTTGGACGAAAGCCCTTTTCCCAAGACAAGGTATATAAGCAAATAGAGCAGACGTAAGACAGAGGGGTCACAAATGTAGTGGTTTCCAACATCTTACCGTAAGTTAGTGCTAGAACTGAAATCAAGTTTTTTGAAATTTTCTGAATTTGGTAGAAATGTTTTACACAAATAAGATACTAACAGCTTTAATTAGAATATCTACAAATATAGGGTGATCAAATTGGTAAAAGTGACATGTATCTGCTAGTCGTTATAGGAGGTACATTTTTTTAAATTGTTACCAGGAAAGCCAATTTTTCTGAGGTAGGCAATAAAGCATTTTCATAGCATATCTTTTATAAATGAGAAACCTGCAGTATATATTTATTTTCAGAAAATACACACGTTCTTTTATTTAAAAATAGTTATTGGTATTCTACTAGGAGTTCTCTACTGGGAATCAGAAAGCCATGATTCTAGCCCTCTTATCAGATGTGTGGCATTGAATAAATCACTTAACCATTCTGGGATTTAGATGGCTTATCGATAAAGCTTTATGATTGGTATTTTGTACTCACAGACACATTTGTTTTACAAATTGAACAGATTTTTTTGTTGAGAAGGCAGGAGGCTCCCTCCTTACACTCCTCTTCAAATGAAACAAACCAATGTTTAAAATAGTTTTAAAGTGAGGCGGAACTTCAGATGACACTATTGGCAATAAAATTCTCGAAATGCATATGTATTATCAGTTGAATTTAATGTCAGACAAACACCACTGTGCAGAGTTTTGTTCTCCCCTGTTCTGTGAAGGTATACCATTAAAAACCCTGGGTCATTTTCATTAATGAACAGTCATTATTAAGGCTCTTGGGACTAGGAGAGGAAAAACCAAAATTTCAAGGTAAATATTAAGGGGGCGAAAGTTTTGAGACTTAATTTTTAATTTATTTTTAATTGTAATTATATCTAACAATTTCAATTACAATTGCAGTGATGCATTAATTCTTACAATAGGGATGAACCAGTTGTGGCAGTGATATTTATGAGTAATAGTATTAAATAACCTACGAGAGCTTCTATTACAAGATGGCTTTTGTTTTTTTTATTTTGATTTTGGCTGTTTTCCAATATAACTTGCATTGACTTTTAGTGAAATTCTGCATCTTTGGCAAGTTTTGCAGTGTTCATTCTGTACTCATTTTATTGGGTTGGCTAAAAGGTTCCTTTAGCTTTTTCTGTATGATGGCTGTAGTAGTGCTTAGTTGTCTTTAAGTTCATTCAAAACAATTTTGTTAGATTGTATTGTCACAGCTTTCATACAGTGTTCATTTAAAAAATCAAACTCTGTAAATTTTTGTGCAGCCATTTTAATATTGAAGATGAAAGAAAATGCACAACATTTTCAGTATGTTATGTTTTATTATTTCAAGAAAGGTAATGCAACTGAAACACAAAAGATAATTTGTGCAGTGTGTTGAGAAGGTGCTGTGACTGATCAAATGTGTCAAAATGGTTTGCAAAGTTTCTTGGTACTATTGACATTTTGGTCAAATAATTCTTTCCTGTGGGGCTCTTGTGCTTTGAAAGATGTTTTTTAGCAGCACCCCTGGCATCTACCTACTAGAAGCCGAAAGTGGGAGATAGCTGATGTATTCAGAATATCCAAATCAGTAGTTATTGGTGAAAATGAAAACTGCGTCTTATTTTACAGGGGAAGAACATAGGGACTTTTTGGCCAACCCAATGTATCATGTTTACATTGTATATAGTCAGAGAACATCTGAGAAGACATTGACAATCATGTAAGGAGATAGAGTTTAGTGTTCGAGAAGAATGTGTTGGAGTTCATTTAGTGAATGATTTTATGTTTTGCTAAATTTTGCTTCTGGCTACAACTTTGTAACTGTGGGAGTTTCTATAATAAATCACCATCTCCCTGTGTAATACTGAAGATTTGTTGTCATCAGAAACTTAGAAAGCTTTCTCTGAATTAAAATTTCTTTGATTATTTTAAGATTCTTCTTGGAGGCATAGCCAAGTTCCCAGATCTTCATCAGTGGTACTTGGATCGTTTGGAAGTGACTTAATGAGAGAGAGGAGAGATTTAGAGAGGAGAACAGATTCCTCCGTTAGTAATCTTATGGATTATAGTCACCGAAGTGGTGATTTCACAACTTCATCATGTATGTATAAACTTAACTAGTAATGTCATATTTTCCTATTTATATCACTAAAATTACAGTACAGAAGAAGAAATGAAGTGCATCTTACGACTATTTCAAATAGCTTAATGTTTCCCAGTACCTTGTTGTTTTGCTTTTAAAAACATAAACAATTTAAAGTAAATGTCCACATTTTCTGCTGGTAAATTTTTTACTTGCTCTCTTAAGAATGTGTGTCATAAAGTATACTAAATCTTGCATATCTATATTCCAGTATAATTTGCCTTACACAGTATAATAAATAATTACAAATTCTAAACTAAAGCTTGACATCACCATTTTAAGACAATTTAGAATTACCTTCATTTAACATTAGTGCTGTGGTTTTCATTTAGTTGAAATACCCTTTAAGCTTTTCAGACATAAGTACCATGACACAATAATTAAGTAACTCAGGACAAAAGGTGCTAATTGATGTAATAGGAGGCAAAAGTGAAGTTTGATTTACAGAAGATACATTTGTTTTTTTAAAGTTTATTTTTAGAGAGAGAGAAAAAGAGGGGGAGAGAAACATCTGTTACTTGCCAACTATGGGGCCAGCTGGCAACCTTTCGATTTGTGGGAAGACACACAACCAACTGAGCCACAGTGGTCAAGGCTTAAAGATTTAGTTTTTTAAAAGTAATCGTATTGGGGCAAACCTTTGCTTTAATGTTTTGTTGTTGTTGTTGTTGGTTGTTGTTGTTATTTTTTAAACCTCACCCAAGGAGATGTTTTTATTGAGTAAGAGAGGGAGAGAGAAATACCGGTTGCCTCCTTTGCATCTCCCAACCGTGCCCCCTCTGCACCACCACTGGGGTTGGAAACCACAGCCTGGGTGTGTGCCCTGACTGGAAATCCAACCAGCAATCTTCTGGTGTGCAGGATCACGCTCTGACCTACTGAGCCACCCAGTCAGGGCAAGCCTTTGCTGTATTTAACACAAATGAAAACATCTTTTTATTTGCTTGTCTTTGAGTGGATTGGTTTTAGCAGACAGTATCAAAAGCTTCTCGGTTTGGGAATATAAACAGAATACAATAAATTTAGCTCCTAACAGTTATTCTTTCATGAGGCTCCATGTATTAGCACAGTAGTAACCTAACTCTTAAAGTAGGTGTATGGATAAGTACCATATTCTTCATAAAGGAATCATGTAGTATTTCTCATCCCTTTGAAGTTTAGAACCACCAGTGGTGTACTTAGGTTTCAGGACTCCTACTACATGTCAGGACTCTATTCTGACTCAGTGCTTCCAGCCAGTATTAAAAAGCAAAGGTATTTTTGATGAGTAACCAGGGATAAGAATCACTGCCATTTCCTTGAAGGGGGGGGATGGAGAAATTTTTTAGCTCTTAGCAAGGTTTGCCATATATTACAAATATGATAATATTATATTAAATAACTTTTATAATATTGCAGAGTAAGAAAAATCTTCCTAACACTGTCTCCCTAGGATTATTTTGCTTTTATTTGTTATAAGAGCCATTTACTTTGAATTATTTGGCCCCTTTAAAATTCCTTATCCATTTAGTTACTAGATATTTTACCATATCAGTTGCTGATCAACAAATTCAACTGTTTTACATTTATTGAGTTGATAGGTTGATTTTTGCTTCTCATAAGGTCTCATTTCATTTTAGTTTGTAATGTTGACTTTATACAGAAGTGCTAGATTTTTACCAAGGGTGTAGAAAGAGAAGTACATTTATGTTTTTTTCTAAAACAATAGTTAAGCTGTGCAGTTATAATGTAGCAGTATTCAGTTTGAAACTAGTGTTTCTTTTTGGCAGTAACTAGTTATTAATCTATGTAAATTTTAATAATAGTCAAATTATTTCATGTAATTGGTTACTTTTCCTTTCTTTCAAAAATAGATGTTCAAGACAGAGTTCCTTCTTCATATTCACAGGGAGCAAGACCAAAAGAGAACTCAGTGAGCACTTTACAATTGAATACATCATCCACAAACCACCAAATGTCTTCTCAACATCAGACCATACCATGTTCTAATAGAAATTCTTTAAGATCAAATTTTTCACCAAGAGAATTGGAATCTCCCCAAAGCAATACGCAGCCTGGATTTTCTTATATTTCAAATAGAGATGAAACCTCAACTATAAGCAATGCAGGTAGGGTTGGCTCATCTCAAAGACCATTTCAAGAATCTTCTGACAATGAAGGGAGACGTACGACCAGGAGATTGCTGTCACGTATAGCTTCTAGTATGTCGTCTACTTTTTTTTCACGAAGGTCTAGTCAGGAATCCTTAAATACAAGATCATTGAGTTCTGAAAATTCTTACATTTCTCCAAGAATCTCGACAGCTTCACAGTCTCGTAGTAATGCTGCATCAACTTCTGACGTTCCTGATAATAGGGCATCTGAAGCTTCTCAGGGATTTCGATTTCTTAGGCGAAGATGGGGTTTGTCATCTCTTAGCCAAAATCATAGCTCTGAGCCAGATTCAGAAAACTTTAACCAAGAACCTGAAGGTAGAAATACAGGACCGTGGTTATCCTCCTCACTTAGAAATAGATGCACACCTTTGTTCTCTAGAAGGAGGCGAGAGGGACGAGATGAATCTTCAAGGATACCTACCTCTGATATACCATCTAGATCTCATCACTTATTTAGAAGAGAACCAAATGAAGTGGTTCACCTTGAAGCACAGAGCGATCCCCTTGGGGCTGCTGCCAACAGATCACAAGCACCTGCAGCATCGAGCAGCGCTGCTACAGGTGGCTCCACACCAGATTCGGCTCCCAGTGGAAGAAACCCAGGAATAACAGGAATCCTTCCCGGTTCCTTATTTCGATTTGCAGTTCCCCCAGCACTTGGAAATAATTTGACCGACAATGTCATGATCACTGTAGATATAATTCCTTCAGGTTGGAGTTCATCTGATGGAAAAAGTGATAAAACTAAAAGTGCACCTTCAAGAGACCCAGAAAGACTGCAGAAAATAAAAGAGAGGTAAATTTGAATACCTGTCTTAAGCCCATAAAGGAAGAGCAGATTAGAGGAAAAAAATCTAAAATGGCTTCTTAATAACATCTAGAACTTTTTCCCTTGAAATTTACAGTAAGATATTACCTCTTAGAGGTAAAATGGGTGAGAATTAGTAATGAAGGTAGGCACTGGGGTATAGAATGAATCAAGAAATAATCTAAAGATTATTTTTAAACAGCATACAAAGACGAAAATCTTAATCTCTTACCCTGTTCCTTAGTAGGCAAGTACTAAATTGGATTTGTAAGGATACCCAAATGGTTGTGGATTATTAAGATGGTTATTAACATGATTTATTTGTAATTCTCATGTAAAACTTTTTGGAAGTAAAATAATTTGTACATATTTTTAATTTTGTTTTTGAAGTCCCAAATATATACTGAATAATTTTTGTATATTGTGACTCTTTGCTAGAAAGACCAGTTTAAGTTTCAGATTTAAAGAATCTTTTTACAACCCTGGCTGGGTGGCTCAGTTGGTTGGTGCGTCATCGCAAACACCAGAAGGTTGCAGGTTTGATCCTTGGTCAGGGCATATACCTAGGTTTTGGGCTTGAGCCCCCGCTGGAACGCTGATGAAAGGCAACTGATCGGTGTTTCTCTATCTCCCCCCACCCCAAAATCTATTGATTCTATGGTGAGGGTTTTTTAAAAAAATAATCTTTATATAAATGAAATATTTTGTACAGTTGAAGTTTGCTTAAAAATCTCTGGTAAGAATGGTAAAAGTAAAAAGATAAAAGATCAGAGGTTTTATTCCCAACTTAATCAATTTTCTTCAGTATAGTTATTTGGTTTTTCTATGTAGTAAATTAATTTTAATGGTAAACTGGGATAGAGTAATACATGTAAAATATAGGGGGAGAAAGACTGTGAAGCTAAGGTTGTAGGGTATTTTTTCTTGTTCATAAAGGTTTAAGTAATGTAATGAAATTTGGTGGGAACGTTATAGCCATTACTGTCATTTCAGAGTTCTTTGTACTTTTAAGAAATACATTCAAATCCAATTTGGGGGATAAAGGGAACTTCATATACTTTCTGAGATGTTGGGCATTGGACTGTATACTATATTCCCATTTTTCCTTATATAGGACAGTTTGTACCATGTGACCGTTTTCTTCCTGCTTTTATAATTCATGGTTTTTTCTTTTTTGTAAGATACACTCTGCCTTGATAGTAGTAGCTTTAATGTTATTATAGCAATTCCCTCTGATTGCAAGGTGTCTGCTGAGAGATGTACTTACAACTATTACAGCAGTTGTAACTAATTCTCATAAATATAATAGTTATAAGTCTTTCTTGCCTTCAAGTTAGGTTAATTTGAGTGCATTGGTGTAAGCAGTAGGCAAAGCATTAAATTTAGCAATTTCCAGAGAGAAACAGATTAAGCCAGCTCCATTCATTCTATCTGGTTAGATAATTTAAAAAGAAGCATTTGTTGCTTTTTTTGCCATTGAGTTTATGTGTGTTTTCCTTTATTATATTTTTTGCTCATGAGGATTTTAAGGCACTCTGCATTTAGTAGTTTCCCCTTACCTGCGATTTAATTCCTCGTGGTTTTAGTTACTTTTAGTCAACTGTGGTTCAGAAATATTAAGTGGCAAATTCCAGAAGTAACTAATTCATAAATTTTATATCATGTACTTTTCTGAGTATCATGATGAAATCTCACCCCACCTGGCTATCTCCTGCTCACAATGTGACCCTTTTCTTTGTCCAACGTCTACCCTGTACAGACAGTACAGTAAGACATTTTGAAAGAGAGATCACTTATACATTACTTTTATTACAGTATATTGTTAAAATTTTTCTATTTTATTAGTTGATGTTACTCTCTTACTATGCCTAATTTATAAATTAAACTTTTATCAGCCTAGCCAGGTAGCTTAGTTTGGTTAGGGCATTGTACTGATACACCAAGGTTGCATGTTTGATCCCCTGTCAGGGCACATAAAAGAATCAACTAATTAAATAAGTGGAATAACAAATTGATGTTTCTTTCCCTGTCTCTCTCTTCCCCCTACCCTCGTCTTTAACTCTTCCCTCTACTCCCTTCTCCCTTTTTTTCCTTCCTTTCTTTCTAAAAATCAGTAAAGTTTTTTTTAAATTAAAGTTTTATCATAGATAGGTATATACAAGAAAAACATAGTATATAGGGTTCAGTACTATTTGTGGTTTCAGGCATCCACTGGGGGTATTTGAATGCACCCCCTGCAGAAGGGGGGTGGCTACTGTAATGAGCGTAAAAGAAAATTGAATCTCCCAAGTGAAAAATAATTGAAACTATAAACTGTAGAAAGTCCAGTCTAAAGATAAAACATGAAGATTAATACTTGAGGTCATACCTCTGGTTATGCTACCCAACAGCTGTATACCTATTCCTCTTTCCACATATCTGTTGCTAAATTTCTTAGTAACCCATATAATCCAGATTTTATTTCAGTAACAGTTTAGTATTTGATATCATCAGTTTACAGAATATCTTTTTTTTACATCAGCAGTGGGCTATGCCAATAAAGATTTTAACAAAAAAAAATGTCTTTCTATATAACTGTTCTACATTTAAATTATTTTTTATGTTGGCCTATTAAGTACAGTACATAAGTTAATGGAAACTGTTCCACACTGAAAGTCTTACTCTTGTTTGAATCAAGATGATTTAATAACATTGCTGGGGTTGAGGAAAATGGGTGATTTTAAAATCTAATTTGTTTTTTTACTGTGATTTAATACAGAAAGATTATCAGTTTGAACATATGTTGTTCTGACAACATATAAATGAGAAGTCACTAGTCTATATTTGTTTAAGTCACTCCAGTTCTAAAAGTTTTTTGGAGGGGTGAAAGGTATTGAAGTAGACTATATATAGTACTGCTGAAATTAAAATCTCTTAGGGATACATGTAAAGTGATTGTGAAAAATATGGAACTTTAACTGTAGTACCAACGACAAAATTATTTAGATGATTTAAAGAAAGCAGTAGAAATAGCTTATTTCATTTACCTTTAAAATATTTACTATAATTTTTTATTTTTGTTGTAATAGTTTTTCCTCTTTAGTGTTGTTTTTTCCTAACTAGAGAGAGCGAGGAGAAATAACAAAAAAGGTATCATTTGGGATTATGTATGACTGGAAACAATCAACCAGTCAGCTCTGCTTTAGGAAATGTGCTTTCTTTTTCAGCCTTCTTTTAGAAGACTCTGAAGAAGAAGAGGGGGACTTATGTAGAATTTGTCAGATGGCAGCTGCATCATCATCTAACTTGCTAATAGAGCCATGCAAGTGCACAGGAAGTCTGCAGTATGTCCACCAAGAGTGCATGAAAAAGTGGTTACAGGCAAAAATTAACTCTGGTAAGGTTTACCCTTTTGTGTATTTTGTTTTCAGTTTTTTCCGAGAGAGACATGTATGTATGCATTTTAATTAACAAGTCATTAGAATTTATTACAGAATGCCTTGCATCATCTATTTAATTTATAGTAGTGTTTCTTATATTTCATTTACCCAAGAAACCATTTACTTCTTCATAGGTATAATACAACTATAATTAGTTATTGTTGGGTAACCCTTGTATCCTGTAATGTATCTTTGGATCAAAGAAATACTATTTACCAGCTGTGTGTTCTTGAAAAAGGTTTATTGTTCCTAATGCTGTTCTCTAAAAGTTACACAGTAATAGAAAGGTTACTGTAGAGATTCATTTGTTCATTGAGTTTGTATTATGGAACCAGGTGTGAGTTCCTTATGGAACGGTTCTGGGTGTGAGTACAGAGTGATAAGACAGTAGGTATTTGTTCTTACGGTAATATTGAGTGTTAAAAGAATGCTTTGTTGAGATGAGGACATTGAAACTGAACAAAGAAGAGCTAGCTAATCCAGAAAAGGGCAAGACCATTTTAGCAGAGGAAACAACTAGTGCAAAGACTTCAAGGTGGCCATGACTTAGAACTGAACGAAGCTTGGTGTGTCTGGATTCTAAGTAGTGGGCAAGGAAAGGGGTGATATAGTTGAAATAAGAGAGATTAGCAGAGGCTAGCTCATTCAAGACTTTTAAAGCTAATGTGAAGTTTGATTTTTATCTAAGTATGAAGGGAAGCCACTGAAGAGCAGGTGAGTGAAATGATATTTCTATTTTGGCTGCTTTGTGGAGAGTAGGTTTTAGGGGGGATGGAGTAGAAGCAGGGAAGCCAACTAGTAATCTGTCTTGTAAGAGGTGGTGATTGTGGTGGTAGAAATGGGTAGATTCTGGTATGTTTTAGAAGTAGAGTCTATAAGACTTGCCAGTAGATTGGTGCGGTAGAGTGAAGGAGAAAGAACAATTAGGAAAGCATGTAAGTTTTTTGTTTTGTTTTAATATATTTTATTGATTATGCTATTACAGTTGTTCCATTTCCTCCCGTTTATTCCCTTCTGCCCTGCACACCCCCTCCCACCCCCATTCACCCTCTTTATTTCACATCCATGGGTCATACATATAAGTTCTTTGGCTTCTACATTTTCTGTACTGTTCTTAACCTCCCCCTGTCAATTTTCTACCTACCATTTATTCTATTTATTCTCTGTACCTTTTCCCCCTCTCTCCCCCTCCCACTCCCCCACTGATAACCCTCCATGTGATCTCCATTTCTGTGATTCTGTTCCTGTTCTGGTTGCTTATTTTTTGTTTGTTTTGTTGTCTTTTAGTTTCAGTGTTAATAGGTATGGATTTGTTGTCATTTTACTGTCAATATTTTTTATCTTTCCTTAGAAAAGTCCCATTAGCGTTTCATATAATAAGGGCTTGGTGATGATCAACTCCTTTAACTTGACCTTATCTGGGAAGCACTTTATCTGCCTTTCCGTTCTAAATTATAGCTTTGCTGGACAGAGTAATCTGGGATGTAGGTCTTTTCCTTTCATGAAATGGAATACTTCTTTCTTGTCTGTGTGGTTTCTTCTGAGAAACCTTCTTGTCTGTGTGGTTTCTTCTGAGAAACCAGCTCATAGTCTTATGGGCACTCCTTTGTAGGTAACTGTCTCCTTTTCCCTTGTTGCTTTTAAGATTCTCTCCTTCATTTTAATCTTGGGTAATGTAATGATGATGTGCCTTGGTGTGTTCCTCCTTGGGTCCAACTTCTTTGGGACTCTTTGAGCTTCCTGGACTTCCTGGAAGTCTTATTTCGTTTGCCAAATTGGGGAAGTTCTCCTTCATTATTTGTTCAAATAAGTTTTCAATTTCTTGTTCTTTCTCTTCTCCTTCTGGCACCCCTATGATTTGGATGTTGGAATGTTTAAAGAAGTCCTGGAGGTTCCTTAGCCTCTCCTCATTTTTTTGAATTCTTGTTTCTTCATTCTGTTCTGGTTGGATGTTTCTTTCTTCCTTCTTTTCCAAAGCATTCATTTGAGTCCTGGTTTCCTTCCTGTCACTGTTGTTTCCCTGTAGATTTTTCTTTATTCCCTATAATACAGCCTTCATTGCTGCCTGGGTCTTTTTTATGCTGTCAAAGTACCTAGTGAGTTCCTGGAGCATGCTGATAACTAGTGTTTTGAACTGTGCCTCTGATAGTTTGGCTGTGTCTTCACTGCTTAATTGTATTTTTTCTGGAGCTTTGATCCGTTCTTTCATTTGGGCCAGGGTTTTTTTTGTTGTTGTTGTTTTGGTTTTGGTTTTGGTTTTGGCTCGCCTGTTACGTAGTGAGGGGCGGAGCCTTTGTTGTTTGCCAGGGCGGAGCAACCCTCATCACTGTGTTGTGATGCTGTATGTGGGGAAGTGGACTGAGAGGGAACAATGGTGCTTGCTCCACTGTCTGCCAGTTTTCAGTCACTTACCCCCCATCCACAATCAAATTGGGCCTTTCTGGTACTGATTCCCAGGTGGATGGTTTGTGTATATTCTAGGACCCTGTGAGTCTCCCAGCAAAGTCTCCTGTGAGGTTGGGAGTTTCTCCCGCTGCCACTGCAACCCCCACAGGTGTTTTCAGTCAAGGTTTGGATGATTTATCTCCCTGTGCCGGAGCCCTGGGTTTTGAGGTCTGTCGCGCTGTCTAGTTGTTCCTCCCAGTTCATCTGCATGCACATATGGGGCCACCCAGTCTGCAAGCTCCCACCTCGCAGGCCCATCAGCCCCCACCTCACCTAGTCCTCCAGGCACCGCCTTGCCGCAACTCCTCTCCTCCTGGCTGCTTGTCTCTGCCCCTCCTACTGGTCTGGATAAATGTTTCTTCTTTAACTCCTTGGTTGTCAGACTTCTATACAGTTCAGTTTTCTGTCAGTTCTGGTTGTTCTTTGTTTTTAAATTTGTTGTCCTCCTTTTGGTTGTGCAAGGAGGCACAGTGTGTCTGCCTATGCCTCCATCTTGGCCGGAAGTCCTCAGGAAGCCCATATTTTTTGCCACAAGAAACTAAGTGACTGGTAAGGTCCTTCACAGAAATAAAGGAGACTGAGATTGGAATAAATTTAGTACAGGAAATCTATACTTCTGTTTTGGAAATATATATGAACTGCTTATTAACTCTCTGGAAATGTCAGCTGGGCAGTTAGCTGAACAAGCCTAATGTTTCAGGGGGGTATTAGCATTGGAAAGTACAGTTTTTGGGATTATAAACACATATGTAATATTTTTAAGTATTGGGACTAAATAAGGTCACTTAGAACAAGAGCAGATATCAAACATGAGCAGAAGACAGAGCCCTGGGACACCCAAACCTTAAGTAGGAGCAGAGAAGGAGATCTGAGGAGCAACCTCAGTTTGGTAAGAGGAAAAGAAGAAAATGGTGTATTGTGCAAGCCAGAAACATAAAATGTTTTAAGGAGTGTGTAATTGACCCTGTCAAATACACTACCAAAAGATAACAAAGAAATGATAGTTGGATTTGGTAGCATGAATGTCTCGAAGCTTGTCTCTGAAGTGGTGGTGTCATAAACATGATTAGGTTGGACTGAGGAGAAAGAGGAAGATGGGATCCAGAGCACAAGTCAAGTAGTTAGCCTTTAATAGGAAAAAAGATACTGAACTGTAAGCAGATGAGTGTAAATACGGACAGATGCTTTGGTGAGATGTTGAATTCCTATGTAATTGCTTCTGTTCTCTTAGTTAATGGGAAGGTAGGATCATTATCTGATTGGGAGACAGTTTAAGAGGATTTGATGTGTGGGGAAAATACCATTCTAAAATATTTTCAGGAATTACCAGTTTAATAAAATTCAGTGGCCGTGAATATGATTCACAAGTGAGATACCTGTACTTGTTTTTTTAGAAGCAGTTTTTAGATACTTGGATACAGCCACAGATTTGAGTTCAAATGGGGTTGGGATCTTAACCAGACAAACAGGATAAAGGGAGTTAAGGGTATTTGTAAGGAAATAACTGTGTTCATGGTAATTAAAACCAGGAGGGAACAAGTACAACAGGAATCGGATAGTGAGAGAGTGGTTGGTCAGAGTCTTTGAGTCTGACTAACATTGAAGAGAATTGCCAGAATAGGTGAGTGAGAAGTTTTAGAAATAGAAGGTTTAGAGAGGATACCTAAAATATAGATACCTAAAAATTATGGGTAGTACAGTAAACTGATGACAGGGTCAAGGGCATGATGATATAATAGGTGGCAGTGGTGAGGAAGGGTAATATCGGAAGCAAGGATGTCCAGAAAGTCAGAACCAAAAGTGAATGGTCTGTGTGGGTGCTGAAATAGCCAGGAATAAGTTGGTAAAGAAGTCAGAGAGCCAGGTGTTTAAGTCCATAGTGAATGAGGAGGGACTTGGAGCTTCAGAACAGCAATAGGTCCTGAGGTACAAGGTGTTCTGAGGGGGCAACAAGGGCTGCAGAAGAGTATATTATCAGTTTGGGGGCCACTGTGGTTCAGGCATGGAGTCGAATAGAGTATGCAAAAAAGAGATGGGTTACAAGAGGAATTTATTTATATTAGATAGTGAGTACCAAAGGACATAGTGAAGTGACTCGTAGGGTGAGAAAGGTGGAAAATTAGATCAGATTAATAAAGGTATATAACTGTGTGAGATTGAAGGTCTGATAATGATTCCGTGGAGACATAGGCAAATAGTTTTGAGGTATCATGGCTTTAATTTTAATAATTTGGAGGATTCAGGTAACCAGTACAAGCTGGAGATTATGAGGCTACTAGAAAACTTTTTTCCTCCAGCCAAGTAGCAAAGGACTCCTTGGGGATAGCGGGGGTTATTTATTTATTTGTTTATTTTTAAAGCTAGACTGATCCCAAAGCTGTGGGATGGGCTACCTCACCTATAGCCTCCTCTTGGCTGTATGGTGTTTTGATAGCCTCATAGGCTTTATTAGTCACTACACTGGAGTGTTACTAAGATTGAATGAGTGCCCAGCATGGGTCTTGACACTTAGTAAGGGCCCAGATATGTTAGCTATTACCAAAATGTAAACACCTTGACTTACATTCTAATATATTTGCAATTGGATTGTTAGTGTTGTAGATATGAGAAAACATAATGAATACAGTGTATTGTTTAAGAACATTAACTTTTTATAGTTAGACAAGACTAGATTGTAATAATGACTAACACTTAACTATAGGATCTTGAGTAATTTTCTCAATATTGATTCTCAACCATAGCTACTGATCAGAATTACCCATTGAAGTTTTTAAAAATACACATGCCTCAGATCCACTCCTGAATATTTGTGAGTAGATCCGAGGTGGGACTCCAGTTCCTTGGTGACTGAAGTTGGGTAATACTTACCTCATAGAGTTATTGTGAAGGTTAAATGAGATGATGTTTATAAATAGTTCCTCACAGTACTGGGCACATGGTAAGTACTCATAGGTTTTATAAAAACCTATACTTTTATAAAAAAGTACAGTATGTACTTTTTTAAGATAAGTACTTTTAAGAAATCCTCAAACAACTGACATGATCTCAAGAACTGGACCATTCTCATAAATTTTCACAGGCCTTTCTCATACTTACCATAAAGACTCCATCTGGTAGAAAATTCATTCTCATACATAAACATGTGTGAAGCAGTTGCCATATATAGACTGTTAAACTCTACAGGATGTACAAAGATGAATAAAGGAAACCTCGTGCGAGTTGAGGCAAATGTAGTCAGGGCCTACTGGAATGAGGTGGGATATAATGGTAAAAGAGTAGATTAAAGACTGTAGGGATAAATGGGTTCCTCCTAGCTGGGCTTGGCCTTTTGAACAACTTCTGTAAGTCACTCATTCCATAGAAGAGAAAAACGAAGCTCTGGGATGTACAGTAATTTGTATCGAATGAATTCCAAGGTCCATATTTGGAGATAATCAAAGTTTTTCTGCTTCTGAATCAGAGAATAGTTTTAAGAAATGTGTGGTAAGAGAAAGCCTTCTAAATTTGTCTTCCACATTCTTTCTCCATCAGGTGACATTATGGACTTAACCTGATTTTTAGTTCAGTGGTATAATTATAGTGACTGCCTTAAGTAATTTGACTAACACACATTTGAGACAATATAGACACTATATTGCCTCAGAGTAGCATTCACTTTCCTTTTAGATATTTTCCAGAGAATGCATGTAAGTTACTACTGCTGTTTTGGACTTTATGCAAATTTTATTATTTAAAGTAAGAATGTTATGAGCTCTTTGAAGATGTGGGTTACTACTTACTCTTTTCTTTCAGAATCTCCAAAACCTGTAATATTGCTTGCCACATAGTAAGCACTCAGCAGATGTTGAGTCAAATCTAAACCTCTGTCCTATTACTCACTTGACTTCCTTGAATTTTTAGAATATTTTTTCCATTTAAAGCCCATCTAAAAGAAAATACAGTGAAGAAAAATGGCTTTATGTGTAATTATACAACACTACCACCTACATAATTGGAACCAGAAGCTTAGGAATAACCAAATGTTGAATGTGTGTGGGACAGTAAGGAGCTTTTTTAAAAATAAAAATTGTGGTTAAAATATATATAATGTAAAATTTGCCCTTTTAACCATTATTAAGTATACAGTTCAGTGATGTGTACATCCAGAATGTTGTCCAACCATCACCATTATCTGTTTCTAAAATTTTTATCACACAAAGCAGAAACTCTGTCCATCAAGCAGCAATGTCCTCTTCCTTTTCTCAATCCCTGCTAACTTCTGGTTTCCTTTCTTTCTGAATTTGCCTGTTCCACATATTTCATAAATAGAAAAGACATATTTGTCCTTTTTGTATCTACCTCATTTTGCCTAGCATAATGTTTTAAGGATTCATCTGTGTTGTGTCATGTATCAGGACTTAATTACTTTCATGGCAGAAAGGAGCTGTTTTGATCCAAGACAACTGTAGATTTTTTCCCCCCTCCTAGCTTAGGATGGCACATTCCTTAAACCACAAAAGGTCTTAGGTATATATTTTCACATCAAAGAAACTGGCCTGGGTATATGCAATTAGTTGTTTGAGACACTGTGGCATTCAACATTGCTTTAATGCCATCTTGCCAGGGCACTTAAGGAGGAAGTAGGAAGTACAGATGACATTCCAGTGTTAGCACCCCAGGATCTATAATGTATGAGTAAATGGGAGGGGGGAAAACAGGCATCTAAATAATGGGTGGAGGCTTAAATACCAGAGAGTAGGAGCTGACACATTAGTTGTTGCTGATCGCTATTTTAGGCGACATTACTGGTTTATGGGAGTAGTCCAGTCTACCTCCTTTCCTCCCTTTCTTTTAATTTTTTATATTCTAGGCTAAAAACTTACAAAGAAAAATGTTTTCTGGATACATAGAAAAAACTAAGTTTTACTTGTAATTTAATTTTTACTAGGTTCTTCATTAGAGGCTGTAACCACCTGTGAACTCTGTAAAGAGAAGTTGCAGCTTAACCTGGAGGATTTTGATATTCATGAACTACACAGAGCTCATGCAAATGAACAAGTTAGTATATTTTGCTTAATTGGGTAAGTGTCTGTTCTATGCTTAAAGGACAACTGTTGAAGAAAAGATTAAAACATGGTCAGAAAACTGGCATTAAAATAATAAAAATAGTAATATTCTTAAACACAGTGTTCTGTTGCTACATTTGGTATTACAATTTTATGGTTTTTCTTTATTTTTCTCAACTTTTTGTAACTGAAAGGCAAATAACCAACTCACAGGTTTTATATTTATTAAGATAAAATACATCATATGCTTCCTAAATAAACCTGAAAATAAAAAAAAAGCTTAGGAAAGTCGTCCTAAAGTAGGCATGCTGACTGTATCTCCCCAGAGATGTCTCAGTTACAAATGCCTCTGAGCTCTGGGACATGATTAAAACATCAAGCCCTGGATTTGCCTCCTGTATGGGTATATTTTATTTTAGGAATAATTTTTATGTGCATGTTGACCACATGTTCTTACTATCCTTTTTCTCTCTATCCTCCCCATTTCTGCTTCTCAATTCTGTTAAGCAAGTTATTTTATTAGATCTTTTACTCCAAGTTCATATTGTTTTTCGTTCATTTAGTATTCGTGCCATTAAAATCTAGCTGTTAATTATATAATGAATAATGGCAGAGTTTGTCTGATCATAATAAGATTTTTAGATATTTTCTTCTTATTTCTTGGTGGGGGTTGGTATGTGTTAATAATTCCTGCCCCTGGTAATTTTGATCACTAATTTTTGTTTCTTGAAGAGCTTTAATTTTTTTAAATTTTAAAATGCTTAAATTATGTAGTTAGAATTAAGAGCTCAATATTTTTCCCTTCTTAAAGGAAGACTGGGGGAGGGGTGAAGAAAAGATAAAGGAGATTACTAGGATGATCCTAGAACCAAACTATCCAAGTGAGCTTAGCATGTTTGTTATAAAAAGAAATACGTAATGGTAAGAGAATGCATGAATCCTTTAAAAACACTTTTTAAATGAAGGGGTAATGGACCCCCTTTTTTTATTCACATAACATAAAAAAGATTTGAAGAGAACAATTCAGTGGTATCAGTACATTTGTGATGTTGTACATCAGCCACCTATGTCTAGTTCCAACATTTTCATCTGTCTGAAAGAAAAACCCATACCCATTAAACAGTTTCTTCCCATTACACCTCTTTCCATATCCTCTAGAAACCACCAGTCTGCCTTTTGTTTCTATGGGTTTATCTGTTCTGAATATTTCATACAAATTGAGTAATGCAGTATATATGGTCTTTTGTGGACACTCTTTACTTTTAAATATGGGAATAAATGGATACCCCTTGAAAATCTGATTAAAACTATGAACACTTTTTAGAAAATATACATAGACACAAAATCTGTAATTGATTTAAAGGATTTCCAGATCTCTTGAAGCTAGTTGCTAAGATCCAGGTTAAAAATCCCTGATCTAGCGAGTAAAATATTAGGCAGTTGATGTACTACAGATCTACTCTAATACTAATTATTGTGTTATTCTCTAATGAGTCAGTTGTCCAAAAAGAAGGCCATGTTAAGCAGGAATTTTTTTTTAATCCCTAAGGAGTATCTCAACAACTGAGCATTAGTACTTTAAAGAATGTGACAAAGAATATGGAGGATAGAATAATGCAAAGAAGTTTTTTTATTTTTCTCAAAATGAAAGTAGGTCTCAAAAGGATAATTTTCTCCTGCAATTTTTCCTTCTCTAGGCAGTTTTCAATTCAACCAGAATGTTGTTATTGACAGTTTAAGCTTCCTGGCTTTGACTTCCTGTGTGTGTGTGTGTGAGAGAGAGAGAGAGAGAGAGAGAGAGAGAGAGAGAGAGAGAGAGAGAGAATCATAGATTCCAGTGGCTTAACAACTACCTCCATTTTAAATGATTAGTTTAATACAGTTTAGTATTTCATTATCCAGTAACTTCATCTTTGTCAAGATAACCATAACTTCTTTAAATCTTATCAATGTATAATTTCCTTTTAAGTTAATAACAAAGTAAGTAATGCATTTAAAGAAACTTTCAATAAATCAACTTAAAATTTTTGAAGTACTCGAGCTGATAACTTGCTGAAGTTGGAACTAAGAATGTACAGTTTTTAACTTCAGATAAGTTAATTACCGAAAAATGGTACAACTTAAAGGTAGTTTGCTGTATAAAACGTATAGAACAGTTTAGATTTTATAAACACTATATGATTTGTAGTCTTATCTTCAAAACAGTAGAGCAGTTTGGCATCAAAGAACTGTTTGAGGAACAGTGACTGTGTTTCTTTTTTTAGTTCATTTTTGTAATTAGTGTTGCTTTTAAATTAACTGTATTACATAAGAAACACTTGGTCTGTCCAAATAGCTTTTCATTATACAGTGTATTGATTATAGGTGAAATGGTCATTTTTAAGTAAACATTTTATAGCCATTTGTGCAATGAAATCTTTTATGAGCTTTATATAGAACCAGGGCATTCATTCTACCACCAGTGGTTTTATATAAATCATGACATAAAGGAAGACTGTAAGAGACTAAAGAAAGTAGTCAGTCACACACCTATTTTCATTCATCATTGGCATTAGTAAAAATGTATGAAATTATGAAGGGTGGCCCTTCATTTCTTGTTTAAACAGGTGGCACCATATCTCTTAACTAGGATCTAGACATGAATACATTTCCCCTAGTTTATCAGGGTGCTATCAATCTCAAGTTTACTAATTTTTCATTCTCCATATTTTTTTTCTTGTCTGCTTCCCAATTGAAGGCTGAATACGAGTTCATCAGCTCTGGTCTCTACCTTGTTGTGTTACTGCACTTCTGGGAACAAAGCTTTTCAGATATGATGGGAAATACAAACGAACCGAGCACACGAGTCCGAGTGAGTAATGTGGGAGTGGGGGAGAAGGGAGGATATAATACACCAAGTATTTGCTTTAGAAAGCAGTTTGTTTTGTATGTTGACATTCTAGTTACTTTGGGGAGCTCTTAATAATTAAAATGTATCTTAAAGACATTGTAGGTTTAATAGAAATTGCTGTCTTCTATATCAAACAGCCTAATTTTCTCATAAAACTATTTTAGAGAAGTAATTTTCTAGCTCTTAAAGGTTATTGTAATGTATATTGGTGAGAATCAGAAAATTGGAAACACAAAGGGAAAAAGCCCTCTTTTTAATTGGGTGGGGGGATGCAAGTAACAAGTCAATATTATAACCTGAAACTGAACTCCAAAGACCAAGATAGTATGGGAAATTCACTTCAGTTTGTTATTATCATGTAAGAGCTTATCAGTGTACTGATTTTAAGTGTGTCCATAATATAAATTTAAGATATGGACTATTTGGTATTTGATCTGTACACTTTTAACTTAACACTGAAGCCAGCTCGTTTTTTGCTAGGCATTAGTGAATGGCAGGGTTTGCCTCAGTGTACCAGAGGGAATTCGTGTGCCGCTGCCTTACCCACTTTATGGAGCAGGGCTAGGGCCACCTACATCCTGTTACTGTGATAGTCTGAACACTTCATGTTTTTACATGTGGTCATGAACATAACAATTAAAATTCTTATCTAAATGTTCATTTTGGTGATAAAAATTTAGCAGTTTATGGTATTTTAAAAATTAACAAATATTCAGTACATGCTATACTTACAAATTGGTAAAAACGTTTTTCTGAAACCATCATGTAGACATTATTATACCTGTGAGCCAGTTGACAAATTATTGTCATTGAGGGGTAAGAGAATGAATTGTCTTAAGACTATTCAGAATTTGAGCAAAGATGTCTTGTCTCCTGAGTACTTTTAAAATCATAGCACTTAAATTTAGTTAATTCCATAAACTGACTTCTGTCTTAAGAATAAATAAACCATAAAGCATGTCAGGTCTGTTAAATTCATGCCTTTGTAAAAGCTGTAGTCAGATGAATGTTAAAGTGCGAGTCATTTTTATGAATTAAAAACATGCAGAGGTAAATGTAATAATACTTCTAAAACTATCAAATTTAGAGAGGAAAAGATTGATTCTTGTTTCAGTTTTTTAAAATTAACCACTAAAATAGAATTCATTTGAGTCCAAATGATAAAGCTCTTAATTATTTTTGTTTATAGTTATGTGTTATATTTATGCAAGAGGAATGCTATTTGATAAAAATACTGCATTTGCACCCAATTTCTACATGATGAATACATGATTTCTACATGGCTAATAATGATTTATTTAAAAAATTAAAAACAATATACTTAAGCATTGTAATTTTTGATGTGGGTCAGGAGGAGAAAGACCCCTATTTAAAGGCTTAAAATGGTGTTTGACATTTTAATAGAAATGAAACTCCTATACTAATTCTCTCTTTAGATCCATTTGCAACATTTCAACTACTGTATTTTTTTCTGCATTGTTTCTAGTTTATTAACCTTGCAAGAACTCTTCAGGCACATATGGAAGATCTCGAAAGTAGGTGGAATTTCCCCTCTCCAGACTTGTTGAATATACTTTTGTAAATTAAACCCACAGAGCAAAACCTAAGTATATACTCTCTCAAATTAGAGCTTTATTTATAAGCTTAGTAATAGAAATTGATTTGGGAAAGATCGGCTGGGCAACTGACATTAGTTTACATATTTTTTTAAGTATTTCAAGGTACAGAAGAATCTAATTTTAATCAGCGGTAGATTCTGTTTTGAGTAAACTTTTGGTTTTGATCACCTTAATTTTCACACTTAAAAGACATATCTGAGAAGTAATCAAACCACATGTACTAATCTGTTAGATTTGTGTGTGCGCGCATGAAATTTTTTTACTAGTTACTCAGTTTTGTTAGTTTGTAAAAGGTTTTCCTAGGTTTATGTATAGTTCTAGGAAAATAAGGGTAAAAAAGCCCTAATTTTGAGCCCATAACAGAAGCCATAGTGGGAGGCTGGTGGTTGTTGGGACTGTTGTAGTTTGCTCCTCGTTGGGGTTCTCGTGGACCTTTAATAGGTAACCAGCTCCACCAGCAGCTCCAGTCTTTTAAGATCACATTCCAGCATTAGGACTTCTGCCTGGGCTCCTATATGAAAGCGTTTAATGCTCAAGTCTTTACAGGCATCTGTACAGCATACCCTGTTAAAGTCCTACAACTTCCATGGTGCTTCATACCAGGAGATATTGGTGGCTCTGGAACAGTTCCAACACTCCAAGATTACCTGTTTAGTCGTACTTTTTCACCCAAAGCAAGTGGCTCCCCATGATCAAATTCCAACAGACTCTTTGAAGTGTTTTAAAATAATGTATTTTCCAATTGATTACCTTCTATATCATCTTCAAAGTACTTGAAAATGTCTGTAGTGTGCATAACATTTTCATCTTTAGAGAATGTTCAGCATTTTTTGAAGTAAGGTGTGAGAAGAACTTAGTCGTCAGAAGAACCTTTCATGCCTTGATTACTCTAAGACATGGATTTTGTCATTCTGTATTTTTAAGTTTTGAAAGCAGTAGAAGTATAACCAGATAACGCACATTTAGAATTTTAATTAGTATGTGTAAAAGTATGTAAAGTCATATGGTATGTAAGGTGGGAAGTCATTCGTATGAGGGCAAAGATGGAGGTGAAATGCACTTCAGCGCCGCTGAGAATGAAAGATGTGGGCGCTACAAGTGAACTCCCAAGTCCCAGAGCATTAACATACTGTGAACACGGGTTCCGGCTGACATTGTCTTCTGTGGAGTGAGTCTAATGGAAAACACGAAAAGTTCTCTGAAAAGCTACTTTATTTTTTAGTGTGATACTGCTCCATGACACAGCATAACACTTAACCCTAGGGTTTACTCATTCATGAGCTAAGTATATGCTTGATATCATTTTTTAAAAATGAATTTAACTTTTTTGCAAGGTAAAGAGACTGAAATATAGAAAGTTAAGTTTCATCTGTACATGTAGCGTAATTTTCTTGTTGATTCAATTTGCTGAGTGCTCTTAAATTTTCCAGTATTAACACAAGAAGAGTATACATTTAACCTTTCTGCTCTTGATAATAGGGGGATATATGCTAGTTGAACGTTTATTTTAGTGAACTTCCATTTTCCCCAACATGCAGAGCAGTTTACAGAATACTTAATGTTATTTCAAAAGACATTTCAAGATGTTTCATCTTAAACTCTTCAGCCACTAATGACTCCAAAATAAATTGAGATCAGAAATGTTGCAAAAGTGATGTTTCTGACAGTATGATGTCATAGGAATAATTTCAACAAGGTTTTTACTGGATCCAGTTATTTTAACTTAGGCTCTGTCTATATAAAGCTATTTTGACTAAATAGAGTTTTTCCTGGCATTTATACGGACATAGGTTTGATGTAATTTGCAAGAAGACCCATAACGTATTATTTGTGTACATATTCTTTCATTCTCACTGGATGCATCAAAACATGCAGCAGTAATAAGCCAAATGTTATTCAGGTGTGTGAGAGCACTTGCCTTAAGTTCACTTATTCTGTAGTGTAATTGGCTACTGTGAACAAAAACTGACCTCAGAAACTTTTTAGAAAATGTTCTGGAATCACATTTGTAAACATTTTCACTTTTATAAAAGCTAACACAAAAAGATTTGGGGATGGAGGTATTGTGGATGGGCATTAACCACAGTCAAACCACTCTAACCCTGTCATAATTTGCCATTTTAATCAAACAGTGTACTAAATTTGGATTTTATTTTACAAGTCATTGCTATTCTGGCTTCATACTTATACTCTCTCAGCCCCCTTAAAATCATTCTTGATCATCCTGTTTTCTTTCAACAGCTTCAGAGGATGATTCTGAAGAAGATGGAGACCATAACAGAACATTTGATATTGCCTAACTTCATATAAGACAAATGGATGATCTGTTAACAAGTGTTTATTAAAACTGGCAATTAAGGATGAATCAATTTTGTGGGGGAATGCCTATTGAATACATATATAAAATGAATATATATACACATGTAATCATGTATGTGTATATATATTCATTTTCAAGTGTTGCTGAATTAAAATTCTATTTGCTGGACCTTTTAACATGGCCAGTGACTCTGATGTTTATAAACTGGTAATCAAAAGTATTTTTCTTTTAGGTGAGTAGGAAAGTATTACATTATTTTAAATATCTTAGCAATGCCTACAATTTTTTTGTGTTCTGATTATTATAGTCATATTTATGAAAATGGTTCGTGTTTTAGTCTTTTGCTAGTGAAAAAAGTAAGACAGAAATATACTTTCAAAATAAAATGCCAGATGGCACCTAATTATTTTTCCTTTTAAAATGCCTTAAGTTGCAGCATCATTCTCATAATCATTTGCTTCCAGTGTTTAAAAAAATAAAGAATGGGGAGTAAGTTGTGAAGACAATTATATTAGGTGTCCAAATTTAATTTAAATTCTAAATTCACTTAGCCATAAAATTTAATTTTTTAAAGTATATAAATGTAAAATGTATAAATTATGCATAAAGTTTTATAATGATTTGGAAAGGGCAGGTTATATGTGATAGGCCATAGTATGTGGACGTTCCTTTTTGGAATATTACAGCTATAAATTACAGCAGAATTGCCAGTTGGATGTTATTTGGTAAATTTTAAAAAAGGAAAAAAATATTGCAATCTCAAGTTATTGGAATATTTTTAAATCCCACATTCAGAATTTAAAACACTGGTTTTCAATGTGTTTTTTAGTGTTGTCACTTTTTTGTAGATAAATATGATATAAATAACCTGTTTGAATCCTGGTCGTTTTTAACTGTTCCTTGCTAATCTGAGCATTTATTTGGTGAATTACTATTTTTCACTACCTGCGGAGAACAGATGAACCTTACCCTCTCAACATCAGTAGATCTACACTGTGGTCATTACTTGTGTATAGTTCCAGAACAGTATATTTTCTTTGTCAACACCCTTAGGATACACTTAAAAACACCTTCAGGTGATTTTAGGTTAAGTAAAGTCATATGTCATGGCAACAAACTTCTTTTTCAGAACCTAAATCGAAACCATGTAATTTCTCAAATATAAATCAACAGTTTGCCCACAATTAGTTTGTTGGTCTTAATGTAAAATCTTGGCTTGAAATAAAGTGCATACTGATTGATTTACTTTATAGTTTGAAATGTTTCCTTTTAAACTAGTGCTCAAAGTAGACTTCAGACCTTACATGCAAGAATTTTAGTAAAATTTGAAATTCCACTTCATATAAAAATACAAATATTTCTAAAACATTTGCTCAACTTTTACCTGTTAGCTTTGCATTCATTGCCTTATTTAAAGCAAAAAAACAGAATTTAAGGATGTCAGTTTCAGTAGTTATTCTGTGGGTCCTTGGGGATGCTTTGAATTTGAAACATTTATACTTTTAATGGAACTCAGTATGAAAATTAAATGTCTCCTGATTTAACCAACAAAATCTTTTATTTTAAAAAATTAATTAGCCCTAACTGGTGTGGCGCAGTGGATTGTGTGCCAGCCTATGAACCAAAGGGTCACTGGTTCGATTCCCAGTCAGGGCTTATGCCTGGGTTGGTGGCCAAGTCCCCAGTAAGGGGCACATGTGAAGCAACCACACAGTGATGTTTCTCTCCCTGTATTTCTCCTTCCTTTCCCTCTAAATATACATTAATAAAATATTTTTTAAATTAATGGTAAAAATTCCATTGGTCTACATAAAATGTTTATATTTTTTAATATTAAATGTTAAGTGACAGAGACAGTGGCTTGAGCTTAATAGTAGTATTCTTGTAGTTTCTTAGTACTACATATTTAATAGTGTATTAGCTTCTGAGTCCTGTAAATGTGAATTAAAGGAATTGGAATAAGAAAAGTCTTTCCTTTGGTTATCACTTTTAAACTCTGAACAAAAAATAAAGAACCATACATTACTCACTATGAAGATCGCAGAATCCTAGGAAAAGTAATATTGTTCTTTAGATATATGCCAAACATAATTTATACTGTCATTATTAGCTAGAACCACGATGTCGAAGAATGCAATTTATACATTCTGAATATAAGCAAGCAAGCATGGGTAATTGTTATCTGTTGACCACCAAATACATGCAAGGCTCTTTTTACAAGTGTCCTGAAACTGGGTTGGCCAAAAAGTCTGTTAAGTTTTTTCTGTAAAATAGAAGACACATTTTTCACTTTCACCAATAACTACTGATTTGGATATTCTGAGTATGTCAGCTATCCTCCCGCATGGTATGTTAAATATTCTCAATGTCTCAATTTGATCTCTAGCAACTTCAACTGGTCTACCTGATGGTGGAGCATTGTTCAGCGAAAAATCTCCAGCACAAACTTTGCAAACCACTTTTGATATGTTCAGTCAGTCAGAGTACCTTTGCTATACACTGCACAAATCTTCATTTTGTGATTCACTTGTTTTTACCTTTCTTGAAATAAAGCATAATATGCAGAGAATGTTGCCTCTTTTCTTCCATCTTCAATGTTAAAATAGCTATACAAAAATTCTTTGGTGTGTTTTTTAATGCTGATATGACAGTTGTCACAATACAGTCTAACAAAATTGTTACAGATAAAGTTAAAGACAACTTGCACTAGTAGAGCCATCTTACGGGGGGAGGGGGAAACAAACCTTTTGGCCAACCCAACATACAAAGAAAATTAAGATTTAGCATTTCATTACCAGGGTCCTCTGAGAACTCATTTAAAAAATGAAATTGAACATGGGGGATAAATCACTTTAAAACAGCCGTTTTGTAAGAGCTGCCATTAGAAGTTGTCAAACAAGAAAATTAGTTACGTGAGAGTCGAGTAGAAGGGGGAGTCTACAGCAGCACTGACCAGCAAAAATGGAAATCTACAATTTGCATTGTTCAATATGGCAGCTGTTAACTGCGTGTGGTTTGAGCACTTGAAATTTGGCTAGCACAGTTGAGGAATTGAGCTTTTAAGTTATATTTAATTTTAATTTAAATAGCCATATATGGCTACTGGCTAACATTAGACAGTAGAGATAGATATGTGACAGGAAGTTTTAAGAAAGGTAAGAATTTGAATAGGAGACTAAGAAAAAATTCTAATGTTCACTACCATTAGTACCACTTAGTAGCTTACTAATAGCAGTAGACTACTAAGTCACTATGAAAAATGTTAGAAATTTAAAGCTCTTATAGGACATACTTATATAATGGAGCTTCTGTAACATTTTTTTAATACCATGTAGCCACACTGTATAGTCCCGCTGTCATCACTATAGTTACCCAAGTCTTAAGACTAGTGCTATTAATTGTGATCGGGGTGTTTTTGATTTGTGGTGAGGCCAATGGAAACAGATGGCACAAACTCTGACTTTGTTGCCTTTGGTCAGATGAGGTAAGAAAAGTATTCTCTATAAGTTAATGCTCTTCTTGATTAGGGAGACAGAATACTTAATTGAGCTTCGAGTTTCTAAATAGAGCATAATTGCTCATAGTTTTTTTAGTTTTAAAGAACACTTACAAAAGTAATTTTGTTTCGGCTCCTCCCCATTTTTATTTTTTACCCCCAAAAGATTATTTTCAGCCTTCTCTTAAATTGTACATTGTGCTGAAACCTGAAGCATCATCACTATCGTAGTGTATATTGTTTTGTGCTTTTTTTTGCTCAGTTCTTATTGAATGATGTGGTTCGTCAGTGCTGGGGGAGTATGAGACAGCTTTACAGAGGAACAGATGTGATAGTAGAAAAATCCTTAAAGGTTTTAGGATACAAGTGTTATTTTTACTACCAGTTTTTACTCCCACCACCTTCCTGGTGTGGCTGTAATTGTTTTTCGTTCAAAGTGCATAGAATTTTATTAAAATTCTAACCATTTGTGACCAGTGCTAAATACTGTTGTCCAAAATGGTGTTCTAAAAGTAATGAAATTGTAAAATGTGATTTATGTGGGATTTAGGGTGTTAAAAATCTCTAAAACTTTCTAAATCTAAATCATAAAGATGAAAAACATTAGAGAAATTACATGCCAGAGTAACAAGCTTGCACTCATATTTCTAAATACATAGTATCTACTTAAAAGGTTTATTCCCCGTATCATGTTCATTAATAAAAGGGCAAGCCTAGTGATTAGTAAAACTGTAGCGGTAGGTAGAATTTTTTTCCTCAACTGTAAGGTTCAATTAAATGGAGGGTAGGGAAAATAGAGCAGGTAAGAACAGATAGAGTGGGTTTTTTTTTTCCTGCATGCGCTTTAAGCTTTCATTCAAGTGAAAAGGAACATTTGGGAAGGTGGTTAAAACCACTAACATCTGAGATCATTTCCAAATGAGATGAGGAATGTTACTGAGATAAGGATACATACAATAAAAACTCATTGTCAAGTTTTATATTAAAACCTTGAACATGAATCACTGTCAGTGTATTTGATGTCTTCATCTGGGATTTGCAAAACTTCAAATTAAACACATTCATTTTCTTCTGCCACTACCAAAACACAGTCATCATTATAAGGTGATTGGGGTACAGTTGAAAAAACTGTGGCGAAACCGGAATTCAAATTTTTTTTGTACAGGAACCAAACGATTGCTCCTAAAACTGTCAGAATTACTGTGCTAGCAATCACCAACGCTGATATTAAAATGTGGTTATCTGAAAAGAAAAAGACAAAATACGGGAATCAGGTTACGTAAATCTCTAGTATTGTATGTTGTGGGGAGGAACACTGACAGTTTCCTCAAGTAAATATTTGACTATTTGGGGAATTTCCCACATTGATGTGAAAAAAATTATACACTTAATTACTATCAAGATTTAGCTTGAACAATTGCTATAAAAATTTTCAAGTACATTTTGTAATTCTCCACTCTTAGATCCTAAAAATCTCTTTTTTGTCATTTGAATTTTGGTAATTTTGTTTTTGTATTCCTGAAGTAATTATATACAACCTTTCAGTTTTGGGCTATTCAAAATCCTTGCAATCTTTCTGTAAGAATTTAGTTTAATAACAAACAAAATTACTCTTGTTAAGGTATTCAGAGGACAGTGGTTTGAGGAAGGTATTTGAATTTAGTAGTAGAAGTGCTATGGGAAAACTCAGAAATGTTTTTTCTTTACAAATGTATTTTTGCATTGAGATTACTTGACTATATTCTCACAGTGCGCCTTTCAGCTGGTGCTTGTCAAAGTGAGACTTGGAAAATGTAAAGCTTAGCAAGAAAAATCTGGCCAAAAGTTATCTTAAGGTGAGGGAAAGCTATCGATACATTATTTTTTAAATACTGACAGGCTTCTTTTAAAAAGTTGGGAGAAGTAAGGAAATGGCCACAGCTGAATTCTCTTCTTTTCAGTCCTAAAATAGATTAAGTTTTGTAGTGATCACAATTTATTAAGGTGTGTGGGTGTGTTGTTATTAGAGACTCTTAAGTGAAAAAATGTTAAGAATTCTATAAACTGCAAATGGGATTTTTCCTTAGTTTTTATTAAACTTAACACAGCCCATTTATAGTATAGCACTTTGACTTTACCAGTGTGAACATATTTTATTTCAGTAATTTTGTTTCAGTCTATTAGTGAATCTATAATATACTCAAAATCAGTACTATCTACTTTAAATAGTGATTACATGGCAATAGCTCATTAAAGAAAAAATATATTTTAGTCAGAGAGCATGGCAATTGAGACAGTAGCATAACAGACATAATCGCACACCTTAAGTAGTAAATTAAAATACCTACTATCCTAAGAACTGAAGAGCTTCTTCAGTTCTAAAGTTCTTAGCCTAAGAACTAAGAGCTTCCTGACAGGTTGGTGGGGCACAATCAGTATATATGCTCTTTGTTTTTTTACGTTCAGCAAGTGTCCCTTGGCCAAGCTGCCTCTGGGACCTTTGGTTGGCTGGCTTCTTACTACAATGTGCAGGAATGCCAGTCTTGAGGCAACTAATGAGAAGTATGTTAAAACTATGTAAGGAGCAGCTAACTATTTGGAGTAAAGTAAAGGAAAACCTAATTACAGGAAAAATTCATTGCTTATTTTACTGACTAAATAATTGCTGTTATTTAATACTAATTAAAAACAGCTTTTAGCTAGGAAGATAAGTCTTGCTTAGCCTAATGAAAGGAAGTTTAGGAAACCTGTAACAAACATTTGTTTTATAACAGGCTTACACTCCACTCAAACATAGACAATCCATCTCTTCAACCAAAGGTCACTAATCTTCGTATTACTAAATGCAGGGACATGTACATTGATTCTTGTAACTACTGAAGCTGGACTAGTAGCCACTCAGCGTTGACATTCTATGTCCTTTCCCTTTTATTTTTCAAACTGTTCCTTTCTAATCATCTTTGTGGAGTTAGAATTCTGCTTGGTTGGTCTAAGTCACTTGAATCTTCTACATAAGTACTGACAGTTAAGTATGTGAATAGTTGGTGCTGCTCCCCACTTATTCCCAAATCCATTTTACCACAAATTCTCTTAAATGGTACCAAGAGCCACTGCTGAATCATCCAATACAGGAATTATCCTAGATTTCACGTTTACTAATAATCGAGACTACACGTAATGTCCTCTTTCCAGTTTGACCATTCCTCTTACTTGTCATCATAAACTAGTTGTAACACTGATTGTCTGAGGCCCAAATTTACATAATCCACTTTAAAAAAATACAGTGTTGTCGGCCTGGCTGGTGTGGGTCAGTGGATTGAGTGCCAACCGGTAAACCAAAGGGTCACTGGTTCAATTCCTGGTAAGGGCACATGCCTGGGTTGTGGGCCAGGTCCCCAATAGGAGGACAAATGAGAGGCAACCACACTGATGTTCCCCTCCCTCTCTCCTCCCTTCTCTCCCTAAAAGTAAAATCTTTTTCAAAAATAGTGTTGTTGGACTACAATAATTACAGTTTGATGTCAGTGCCTGCTATGTACGTACAACTGCCCCCTTTTTACAGCTGAAGAAATAGACACAGTTTAAATGACTTGCCCAAGTCCTTTTAGTAAGTGGCAAGACAAAAATTTAAACCATCCACCTTGGTTTATGCTGATCCATCCTCTAATAACCTTTCCTCTCTTTCCTGCTTAATATCTACTTGGCCTTCAAGATCTGACTCATGCACCATCTCCTGTGGGTCGTTGCTGAATCCAGCTTGGGCTAACTTCCCCTTTCCTGCGTGCTTACTACACCAAATGCAGCCACTTTCTCATGATAGCATTCTTCCCAAGGTCTTACACTTGAGTGAAAGGGAACTTCCTGTTCGCCTGGAGTGCTACTCCACTTTATTCTGGTTGCTTCAGCGCAGTGGTACCATTCTTACTTCACAAAGTCATAAACATAATCCCCTTATGACAGGCTTTTCAATTGATCGTTCTGCACAAATATGGCCTTCCCTGGCAACCGTATTTTGAAAACACAAAAGACCCCTCCCTTTCTTCTTTCACTCATTTTTTTCCTACAGTACACACCACCATTTGACATACCATATATATTTACATGTATTTAATCTTCCCACTAAGATGTGAGATTGAAAGCAAAGGCTGTTTCTGTTCACTGCTCTGTCTTCAGTGTAGTAGTTACACCTGTTTGGGGGATATATTTTTTAATAAATTGAAAGACCAAATGTTGCCAGATGTTTTATTCCTGAAGTGGTTTTGGGGCCCATCACAGACCTACCTGATATTTTCTACTCAGTTCAATTTTCATACACCTTTTTTCCTTAAGTATACATTTACATAGCTTAAAATCCATTGTTCTCTACGATAGGCAATGAAAACTGCTCCTGCCCCACTATTCCTCACCTTTAATTTCTGTTCCTCAAAGGTAACAACAACCTCTGTTACTGCTGTTAACAATGCCTGCTTCTGAGCTTTGAAGTGACATGCTTATACTGCTTTTATTGATTTTAATTCTTTAATTATGGTCACAACACTTTACTGTCTTAACCACTTAAGTGTACGATTCAGTAGCACTAAGTACATTCACATGGTTGTGCTGCGTTACCACCACTCGTCCATAGAGCTCGCAAACCTGAAACTTCTATTAAACAGTACCTCCACATTCCCCCCTCCCCCAAGTCCCTGGCCCCAGGGACCAACACTCTACCTTCTGTGAGGTGGACGACTACAGGTACTTGGAATCACACAGTATTTACTCCTTTGTGACTGGCTTATTTAGCTTAGTGTCCTCCAGGTTCATGCATGTGTAACGTGTCAGATTTGCCCTATTAAGGCTGAATAATGTTCCATAGTGGTAATATATACCGCATTTCGCTATCCAATTGGCTGTTGATGGACACTTGGGTTGGTTCCACCTTTTGGCTATTGTAAATAATGCTGCTATAAACATGGGTGTACACATATCTCTTGGATCCCTCCTTTCACTTCTTTGGGCATATACCTAGAAGTGGAATTGCTGGATCATGTGGTAATCTATTTTTAATTTTTTGAGGAGTTGCCATAGTTTCCACAGTGGCTGCACCATTTTACATTTCTACCAATAGTGCACAAGGCTTCTACTTTTTTAACCTTTTTTAAATTATTATTTTATTGTAATTATTGTTCAAGTACAGTTTTCTACCTTTTACTACCACCCCTGCCCCACCCCCTTCTACTTTCTTCATATTGTCAAAACTTGTTATTTTCTGTTTTTTAGATAGCCAACCTAATGGGTGTGACGTTGTGCTCTGCCTGATTTTTTTAGATGTTATATATTGCTCTTATAGAAGAGGGAATTAAATATGTGTGAACTTTTAAAAACTCTTTTATCATAGTTGTTATATCAGGGCAAACTATTAACCAAAAACAGTCAAGATAACACATATCTTGTGTCTAAACTTTGAAAAATAAACTACCAGTAGATAAAGCCAACCAGCCTGCTGTGCACCGGTATGGCTCAGCTGGATCTCATTCTTTTGCAAAGCAAAAGGGTGCCTGTCCGACTCCTGGTTAGAGCACAGGCCTGGGTTGCAGATTTGCTCCCCGGTAGGGACACATATGAGAGGCAATCGATAGGTGTTTCTCACATTGATGTTTCTCTCCCTTTATTCCTCCCTCCCTCCCTCTCTCTGAAAAAATAAATGTTTAAATAAGAAAAAAGAAGCAAACCTAACAAAAAATAAGGGCAAAAGACTTCAACAGACTTTTCATAAAAAGATATCCAAGTAGCTGATAAACATGTAAAGGTGCTCCACGTCATTATTAATCAGAGATAGGAAAAAAAAAACTGCAATAATTACCCATCTAAATGGCAAAAACTAAATAGATTGACAGTACTATCCTGGGATGGATGAGCAAATGGAACTTGAATACACTAGCAGTAGGAATGTAACGTGGTTCAATCACTTTGAAAAGTTATTCAATGTTTTCTACCCTATGACTACTGTTCCACTCTGAAACTTTTTTAAACACCAAATTGTATTTTCTCATTAACTCCATTATTTGTTTTTGTGGGAAATGACGGAAATATTTTCTCTAAAAAGTTTATCCTCAGTTATAATTTCAACTCATGAAGCATCTGTCTTAAGCACTTACTAAATGCATTTTTTTGAAAGCTACAGGTAAGGTATTTACATGGTTCAAAAGTAAAGCTATACAAGACAAACACTGAAGTCTGTCTCCCATCTTGTTTCTCCCACTCAAGGAAAATGAGAATATAGGTTCAAAGAAACATGAGAAATTTCATACACAGGTCTGTCATATTAGTGCTAAACTGCAAATGACCCAGATACCCTTAATGTAATAGAATGGCCCTGGCTGGTGTAGCTCAGTGGACTAACTGCCAGCCTGCAAACTGAAAGGTCACTGGTTCAATTCCTAGTCAGGGCACATGCCTGGGTTGTGGGCCAGGTCCCCAGGTGGGGGTTTGTGAGAGGTTACTTATGGATGTATCTCTCACATCAGTATTTCTGTACCTCTCTTTATCCCTTTCCCTCTCTCTAAAAGTAAGATCTTTAAAAAAAGTAAGTGGATAAAATCTTGCATATTTATAGATACTACACAATAATAGAAAAAGTATAATAGATATAACAAGGATGAATAAAAATTCCTGACTGAAAGAAACCACTAGAGTTATGTTTATGTAAAATTCAAAAAAAGCAACTGTAATATACAGTAATAGAAAGTGTACTGGTTACCTGTGGGGTGGATGGGGGTAGGGTGGGCATTTATAGGAAGGGGCATGAGGGAAATTTGTGTGATGGGAATTGTATCTTCGTTTGAGTAGTAGTTAGATGTATACGCAAGCAGTCATCAAGCTGTACATTTCAGGTTTGCATTTTACCCTATTTATACCTCAAATTACGGAGATTAAAAAACACCATCCAATTTCATAAGACATTCATACATTGCTTCTAGAAATGTAAAATGCTATGATATTGATAGAAGTTACACCTCACTTTCAATTTAGTAATAACATTTCAGGTAATTCAGAAAATACGCATTTATGCAAGGTGACTGATTCATTGCTATTATAAACAAGGACTTGGATTCATTGTTTATAATAACAAGTTTAGAAACAACTCAGTAGTCAAGCTGGTTAAATAACTGTATATCCATACAATGGAAGAGTGTGTAGTTAAAAAAGAAAAAAAAAGACAGACCAGTATATAGGTAATGATATGGAGAGAGATCTAAAATATATTAGTGAATAGGACTTCCAGCCAAGACGGAGGCGTAGGTGGGAACACTGTACCTCCTCTCCAACCAAGATTAAGGACAAATATTTACAAACAACACAACCAGAACACAGAAAACTGAACTACAGAAATCCGACAACCATTCAACCAGACCGACAAGAGGGGTGGAGTCGGCAGTCAGCGGTGGAGAGGGAATGTGGCAGGAAGGCAGGAAAACACAGTGGCTGGCAGACCCAGGAGCGCCTGGGAGTGTAGGTGGCGCAGAGCTTGCAGACCCCAGGGGTGGGGAGGAGATGAGCAGAGCACGTAGGGCAGGCAGGGCAGTTGGCCGACTGCGGGGACACAGTCGTGCTCAGATAAACTAGGCAAGAACGGGCAGTGAGACGGACCGCACAGCCCAGGGCCCCAGCGACTGGAAATAAAGCCTAAAAACACCAACTGACAAGGTGCCAGGAGAGGCTCCCAGCCTCACAGGAGAGGTTGTTGCGGAGACTCACGGGTCCTGGAGCGTACATAGGCCTGCCCAGCTGGGAACCAGTGCCAGGGGGGCCCAGTTTGCTTGTGGGAGGCAGCAGAGGGGACGCAAATCTGAGAGAGTGTGGAACAGGAACCATTGTTCCCTCTCTGACCCCAGCCCCAAAGACAGCATCACAACCCAGCAACTAGGTTGCCCCGCCCTGGTAAACACCTAAGGCTCTGTCACCTGTACATAACAGGCACCACCTGACCAAATATAACTCAAACAGAAGAACAGCTCAGAGCCCCAGAGCCAATACTTCTAAACGACCTAGAGATAGCCAACCTATCAGATACACAGTTCAAAACACTGGTGGTCAGGACGCTCACTGAATTGGTTGATTTGGGTCGCAAATTAGATGAACAAATGAAGGCGTTGATAAGTGAAATGAAGGAATATGCACAGGGAACCAATAGTAATGGGAAGAAAACTGGGACTCAAATCAATGGAGTAGACCAGAAGGAAGAAAGAAAGAAACAGAAAAGAATGAAGACACAAGAATTCAAAAAAATGAGGAGAGGCTTAGGAACATCTTTAAACGTTCCAACAGCCGAATTATAGGGGTAGGTACCAGAAGGGGAAGAGGAAGAGCAACAAGTGGAAAACTTACGTGAATGAATAATAAAGGAGAACTTCCCCAATCTGGCAAAGGAAATAGACTTCCAGGAAGTCCAGGAAGCTCAGAGAGTCCCAAAGAAGGTAGATCCAAGGGGGAACACACCAAGGCACATCATAATTACATTAGGCAAGATTAAAATGAAGGAGAGAATTCTAGAAGCAGCAAGAGATAAGAGGACAGTCACCTAGAAAGGAGTTCCCATCAGACTGTCAGCTAATTTCTCAAAAGAGACCTTACAGGCAAGAAGGAGCTGGAAAGAAGTATTCCGAGTCATGAAAGGCAAGGACCTACATCCAAGACTGCTCTATCCAGCAAAGCTTTCCTTTAGAATGGAAGGGCAGATAAAGCGCTTCTCGGATAAGGTCAAGTGCAAGGAGTTCATCATCACCAAGCCCTTATTATATGAAATGTTGAAGGGACTTACCTAAGAAAAAGAAGATAAAAATATGAACAGTAAAATGACAGCAAATTCACAGTTATTAACATCCACACCTAAAACAAAAGCAGACTAAGCGGTCACCTAAAACAGGAGCTGAGCCACAGAAATGGAGATCACCTGGAAGGTTAGCAACAGGCTAGTGGGAGGAGAGGGTGGGGAGAAGGTACAGAGAATAAGTAGCATAGATAGTGGGGAGAAAATAGACAGGGAGAGGGCAAGAGTAGTGTGGGAAATGTAGAAGCTAAAGAACTTAAGACACATGGACATGAACTAAAGGGGGGAGTGAGGGTGGGAGGGGGTGTGCAGGGTGGAG